>JAEQBH010007513.1:0-170568 GCA_016808115.1 Tetrastigma voinierianum | reverse complement strand
ACACAAAATCCTTATGTAGAGCTGCCCATTCACGCGAGCCCGCCCAAATTACATCAAGCAATATAATCTAGGTGGCGACCTCTGCTGCATAACCTTTGGGCCTAGTGTTCATTTGATATAACGGATGATACGACTCACAACATCCCAGTGACTATCACACGGTGACTACAAGAACTAACTAACTATACTCACAGGAAATGAAATGTCCAATCGAGTGATGGTAAGGTAGTTCAATCTCCCCACAAGTTATCGATACCCCTGATTCCAGAAAATTTGCCTGTAGGTACAAGCTTAACATTTGGATCCATTGGAGTGTCTACAAGTTTACAATCTAGCATATCGGTTTCCTCCAATATATCCAAGATCGCATTTCCCTCTCCTCGAGACATAATCAGCCACCGCACCAGATCGAGCTATCTAAATCCTGAAAGTATTTGAGTTTCCCAAGTCTTTGTCGAAAAAGTGGCTAAAGAGCCGTTGTTTGTAAGTTTCTTTAATACCATCTGATCAATGCTAGTTATAAATAAATTCCTGTCATGCTAAACAATCGATAGATGCTCGCCTCGAGGATGTATGATGATAGAAAACAAGGTCGGTCCGCTGTACTCAGTCATAACAAACTCCTGTTCTTTGAGCCAACTTGGCCAAACCAAGCTCGAGGGGACTCAAGTGAGCTTAAGGCGTAACTAATGAAGCCCGCATATCAAACCATTTACTCCTGGCAACAAAATCAGGTGGTTGCTCCACATATATCTCTTCACGAGTCATCATGGGAGCATTCTTAATGTCCAACCCGATACAGTGGCTAAGATCTCATAGCAGCCATAGATAGGAGAAGACGAACTAAGCCATCTGGCAACTCGAAGAAAAAGTGTCATAGTAGCTGAGCCAAGGCATTCTGCATACTGGGCAACTAAAAGCCTTTGGCAGATGGTCCACCCCCCGTCATCTGCACTAATCTTAACTCGCATAAACTCAACGACAACCAATAAGAGACTTGCCAGTAGGTAAGGTGACTAGGTTCCATGTGCCAGTAGAATGGAGAGTAGCCGTTTCTTCAACTCTATTCTCTAGTCCGGATGAGAGAGGGTCTCATGCACAGTTTTTGGTGGAAATAAAAGAAGATAAGCGGTGATAAGTCAGGAAATTATAAATAGGATGAAGATATATATATTTTTATGGATATAAATAGGATAAAGGTTACGAGATGAATGAGTACCTTTTTGAAAGGCAGTGGGAAGATCAGTGGGAGACGGTAAGACCAACGTTGTGAAGGAGGCCGCCATAGGAGATGAGTTAGTCGTGAGGTCTTGTCGCGATACGGCGGCGGGTATAAACCTGCAATGGTCGGGGTGGAGTAGCCAGAGGTATAGATGAGGTATCCAAAACAGGATAAAGGAGGTAGATGAAAAGGGGCGGTTTGAAATATCCGAAATATCCGCGGAGATTTTTGCCATATATTGAGTATCAATAACGGTCGACACGATATCGTCGATCGATTATCGTTTGAACGAAATTTCAAGATTTTTTCGAGAATATCGCCAAAATATTAGTGGTATTTCGGATTTTCCCAATATTTCCACTGTTTGTTCCGATATTTTCTCCGATTTTTTCGGTGGTCAACTTGGTAATCGGTCAACTTAGTCAAATTTAACAAAATATACGCTTAAGAGAGTTTGTGAACTCCGGCTCTAAATCAGGAAGTAAGCTCTGTCCCCCAAGCTATCAAAGCTTTTTATAATTAAAGACATTCAAACAATATATATTAGAGATAAATTATCTTACTTTTTATTTAATATTATTTTCAAGAATTAAGTTTGAAAATTTCAAAAAATAATATATATTAAAATTATTAAGAATTGATAAGATAAAGTATTAATATATTTTTTAATTATAAATTAATAAAAATAAAATATAAAATAACAATAATAACAATAATTTATTTCTTTGATGGATAAATCCAATAATATATATTTAAATTTTTGGGATTGTAAATTTATATTTGTGATAATTTTTTAAAGATAATTTTTAAATAAAATGTAATTATAATAATTACTAAATTCTAATAATATATATTTAAATTTTAATATTATAATTATTTTATGATAATCTCTTTTTTTAAAAGATAAGCATTATCTTTTGAGAAAATAAAAATATTTTAAACTTTCAAAAGCATTACAATTCATATAATTTTGTTTTATATATATTTACGTAAAAATATCCACCGATATATCCGATATATTCAAAATCTATAAATTTGGCTATATCCACAAAACATATATTTCCATCCTCGAGATAAGGCATCGAGAGCTAGGAGGGCTCTGTGTGCTAACATAGGAAGAATGCTAAAAACATGACCTTGGGCGTGTTCAAAGCATCAATGCTGCCAGCTGTAAATATCCGAGGAAGATACATTTCCTCGTGGTTTACCGAGAGCTTGTCTTGTCTAAGAGTAAGAATATGGACAAAATAGACATAACCAAAGACACGAGGGGGAAGACAAAAGATAGGCTGGTTAGGAAAAAGGATGGAATGAAGGATCTAATCATGGATGATGGCATACGATTAATTAAATAACAACCGGCTAAGATAGCATCCATCCAAAAACGTTGAGGAACCTTATGATGGCGTAAGAGTGCGAGCAGTTTCAACTAAATGATAGTTCTTGCGCTCAACCACTCCATTATGTTGAGGAGTGTAAGCACAAGAGAACCGATGAAGAATTCCATGTGTGGACAGAAAGGAGGAGAACGGTGCGTAATCGATATTCTTGGCATATCACTAGAATACGAATCATATTAAATTGAGTCTCGAACTTTAACAAGGAACTTTTGAAAATAGGAAAATAACTCAACACTTAGTTTTTATTAAAACAGCCAAGTACATCGAGAATAATCATCTATAAAAGTAACAAATTATCTAACCCTAAAGTATCTACTGAGAACTTTGCAACATCGGGCAGGTGGATGTTTAAAAGGAGACTTTGTTTGTTGATCCAGGCTAGGAATGACAGCATGTTTTCCAAGTTGACATGACTACACCCACTGAGGACATCCAGGAAAACGAGAACCATTTTCAAAACTTGAAATGTTCGGGTGACTAAGGCGACTATGAATACTGAGAGGAGTATCCATGGAAAAGAGTGGAAGATTGAAGGCAAGTCGAGATGAAAGAGGTCTCAAACTCACGTCCCATGCCAAATTCGCCCTCCCTTACTTTGGTGGTCCTGTAATGTGACAGAAAGAATTAAAAGGTAATCAAACAATTAAGGTCACGAGTCAACTTACCACATGAAATCTGGATGGAAAAGGAGAATCAGAACATAAAGGACAAGTGCGGTAAGGCAAGGAAGGAAGATCACATGCTGAACTCGGACCTTTAGCTAGCGGTTTGAGATCCATTAGCTAAATCTTAATTGCAAAAGGAGTAAAGAAGGTATGAGAAGAAAAAATGTCCTTATTATCGGAAAGATGATAACATGCTCCAAAATAAAAAGTCTAGGGTCCAGATGAATGTGAAAGGCAAGTGGCATTACTCTGTCAAAATATATGAAATGGATGTAGATTCGTCATCGAGTGAGCGGAGGTCCCTTATACCATGCGGTGTAAGAATAACTCTCGAAGCTATGGATGAGACCCTTTGAGTTTATTCATAGTGATCATAGGAGTTCCAGACAAAAACGAAGAAATACTTGGTCCTTTGTCAGCCATGAAGCTAGAAAAAATTAGAATTCACAGTTTTAGTGATATGTGGGAAAAAACACACCTTTCGTAGAGCACTGACAACCCCGAGTCCAAGACGCCG
Source organism: Tetrastigma voinierianum (assembly GCA_016808115.1). Lineage (NCBI taxonomy): Eukaryota > Viridiplantae > Streptophyta > Magnoliopsida > Vitales > Vitaceae > Tetrastigma > Tetrastigma voinierianum. The sequence goes on along the minus strand of JAEQBH010007513.1, from coordinate 166,764 downwards.
AGATCCTAAAAATCAAAGGAGATATAAGTAAAACTAGGGCTTTTGGAGGTAAAACACAAACACATAGTCGCAGTAAAGAAAGTAGGGAAATGTGGTGACAATGGCCACGGAGGTCGGCAAGCCCGGGCCGTGGCGCATCGTCGAAGTGGCCCATGCCCTCATGTGTCACGCCGCGGAGAACAACGCCGTAGAGCAGATCCGTATGTGGAGGCGAAATAATCACCGGTTGGTGCGTAGCTAAGCTCCAGCAGGATTAGGTCCTCACAAACTTGATGGTGGGGTCGCTATCCAAAGTTGGAACAATAGCCAGAAAATTTCTCCGACAGGGAGAAGATTATGACGGCAATAGAGGGTTCTAAAGCTTCTCGCGATGAATGTGGAGTGGCTGGAATGAGACCTAACCTAGATGGATTGTCGGAAAAGAAAACACAACAAAACCCTAACCCGAACCTTTCAAGACTTTGATACCATGTGAAAGGATAGAAGAAAAGATGCAACTTTTCTTATTGAATGAATAAGTAATATAATATAGGTCCTACCTATTTATATACAAAAGGAAGACACTAAAAGGAAACAATATAAAGAACAAAAGGAAAAAGAATAATAGACAAGAAAGGAAAGAGTCAAACCATAAGGTATTCAATAGAATATTCCTATGATACTCAAGAGGCAAAAACATCATCACTTGGTTTTTGATTGAATCCCTCAAACCATTAATGAAACATTGTACAAAAAGTCTCTTTTAAGGCCTTTAGTTCCTACCATTAGTAAGCCTAAATAGTTCCCCGATAGATGTGTATGGATGAGGTTTGGTTTCTAATTTTGTGATCTAGCCAATTAGGGTTGTCATACTTGCCAAATCATGTGGTTATTTCGGTAGCAATGTTCTAATTCAAAGCCTCTCTCACTGATGCTTCATACCCTAGAACCAATCTAAGGCCTTCCTTCTAAATATATCGAGGCGCATCCCTACTTTCAGTTCTAGCACTTCATTGTACTTGAAAATTTTTTCGCACTTGTATTAATCGAACACCTTCCTCGAATTTTCTCCCGGAAAATTGGAAAATCTAATTTAGAGTATCAAGCCGGGTATGCAATGCACGTACCCGGACAAACTTGTTCGACTTAGTAGTGGACTAAACCACCAACTAGAGAAACCCGTATGGCCTTCAATTCTTTCTCTGGCCGATTGATCGAACTTGAGGTTGAGGGCTGTCACCATATGAATCAACTCCCCTTAAATCGTTTTAATTGGTGTTCAGTTTTTGCTTGTAGGAATCCTCCAAATCTAAATCTTGTGCTTTTAGTCCCATCCACCATTCCCCGGGATACTAGGTTATCGTCCGATACCATCAGAATGTACCGGTTAAGACAAACTAAACTGAATTAAACTTTTTTTAAAGCAAATAAAATTTTCTGATGCCCTATGCAGAGAACCAGACCCCTTTTTATAGCTGCAAATCGGAACACCCTAAAAGGAAACAAACAAAAACAATAGAAGGAAACTGATTCCTACAAGAAAATGCTAAAACAGAATTCAAACACGCCTCTAAATAAAAACCTAAACAAAAAATAGAAAGTATCATTACAAAAATCAGCAATGAAGGATGAAAAATTAGAAACCCTAAGCAGGTATATTTGACTTTGATATCTTCCGGAGAAAATTGTATTTCTTTCATATCTCTCAGGTTTACGACCAATGAAATACATAACAATAAGAAAAAAGTGAAATAAAGCAAGAAGGAAAGAATTAGAAGAATCATATATATATATATATATATATATATTGATTAGTAAAAGTCAATGCATTAGGAAAAAGTAACTAAAATAGCAACTGAGAGAAAAAGGCAAAACTAGCCCTCAGCTGCATAAAAACAGCATGATGTACCAAAAAATCCCCAAGCTCATTTACATCCCACCCAACCAATGAACCCCCGCAAGGGTCCTAGGACTATTCACTATAAACAGGAAGAATCCTGGGTAAATTAGGATTATACACAGAAATACATTCTAATATAAGCGCACACACACAATTATACATGTGATCGTAATGCTGCAGCAATGAATATTCCATAGCTTCAAATTACAATTGTAATAATATTTGACGGTTGTAATAATCTTGACAAGGATGATGAGGATCCCTGACTCTGTCCAAGGATGGAGTTTTCTATGTCAAGATCCTGTATAAGGTGTTGGAGCCACAAAGGTGAAGCAAGTTCCTTTTAAAAGGGTAATTTGGAAATTGTGGGTGTTGCCAAGGGTTGTTTTCTTTGCATGAGAGGCCTCTTGGGGTATGCTTCTAACCTTTGAATCAATTGTAGAGGAGGTGGGTGTTAGGTAAAATAGATCCCCTTCGTATGCCTCAGGAGGAAAAAATATATTGATCACATCCTCCTTCATTGAGGTAAAGTGCAATAGTTTTATGGATGGAAGGGTTTGTGTAGTCTAAGGGGTTCAAGCCCCTAATAGGTAAACAAAATTTACTTAATAAAAAAAATTATGTTCTCCTTTCAGATAGATGTGGGTGTTATTTCCTTCTAGTAAAGAGGCTTTGCTTGGATGACATAGTTGTTTTGTGGGTAAGAAGAGGCAAAACACATTTTTTTTTCCCGGACTATTTGGAGGGAAAAGTAGTAGGTGTTGGATAAATGAGGGTAATTCATCAAGCAAAGGAAATCCTTTTATTCAGAATTGTGGGCGCAGGTGCCAAGTTGTGCATCTTTCCTAATTTCTTTTTCTTTGATAGACTTTATGGAGTGTTTGGGTTTGAGCTTAGGGAGGCTAGATGTTGTTGTTCCCCTTGTTTTGTGTTGCCTTGAGTGTTCTTTTGTATACATCCATGTACTCATGCTCTTTAATATATTTCCCCCTCCTAGTGTAGGGATGGGATTTATTTTGCTGTTTTTCAGAAGCAGAAATCCTGATCTATCCATACCAGTCTGATGGGAAAACTGAAAACCAGTTGAATTGAATTTGATGACACTCTGGATATGGACTCTTTGCTTTGAATTAGATTGATTTGAGATAGAATACTGTGTGTTCAAGTAAGGTGTTAATGAGTCTTTGTTTGCCTGTCTCAAACATGTATTTTTCTAATTAAATGTCCTTTTATCTCGAATAGCCTCTCACAGTATGCAATCCCAAGGGCAACAGCTCCCTGTCCCATTGGTGGCGCCCAATCAGTCTCAAATGAGCCAACAATTGCTGCCTCAGAATATTCAAACTAACACAATAGCATCTGTTACTAGTTTGAACCAGACTCCTCCCATGCCAAATATTGCTGGCCAGAACTTTGGCATGCAGAACATCTTTGATATTCCACAGAACTCAGCATTTATGTGCCCAATCAGTCTCAAACGAAAGCCAACAATTGCTGCTCCCAGAATATTCAAACTACCACAATAGCATCTTGTTACTAGTTTGAACTAGACTCTCCCATGCCGAATGTTGCTGGCCAGAACTTTGGCATGCAGAACATCTTGGTATCTCCACAGAACTCAGTAGAAGTAATTCAATGGGACAAGGAGCGCCTTCAAATATGTTTGCCAATTCTCAGTGGCCGGGTCAAGGAAGGCCGCCATAGGGAAATCCAGCAACAACAACAACAACAGCAGCAGCAGACTCTCTGATGCCAGATGGAGTATTAAGATGGTTGGTTACTTTGCCATTTGACATTGACTTGAAGGAGTGTGAAGACATATGATGGTTAAAGGTAAGCTGATGTAGAGAGAATAGAATACCAAACTTGGCTTCTTTAATGTCTCAATGCAACGGGAAAATGGAGTTTGGTTTCAAAATGACAACTTTATGAAAAAAAAATATTCTTGATACTTTTGAAATTTTTGTTCTAAATAGTGTAGGAGAGATGTTTAGTTTTTTTTTTTTTTAAATTTAATTTAGAAGCTGTAGTTAGAAATTACGACTTTAATTTAAAAATGAAACCGTAGTTTCTAATTGCAGGTTTAGTGTAAAAATGAAACCATAGCTTCTAACTGAGGCTAGGAATAAGACTAGGAAGAAGAAGACTTCCTTATGGAAACACAAGAATGTGTACCTCGTGATACATCATGTGTTCTTTTTTAACATAAACATAAAAATTTTGTTTTTATATCCAAAATTTTCATTTTAATTGTAGTTCTAGCATCAAAACAACGTTGTTTCTTCGTGCCACATTGGACAAGATAGAGGTTTGGAGTTTTGTTGGGGATATAAAAATAGAATTTATGAAAGTTGTTATATTTGAAAAAAAAAAACTTTTTTTTCAGGATTTAAATGTAAAAGTCATGAAAGTTTAGGATTTTAATACTAATTTTTCATTTGTTTTTTGTTTTTGTTTTTGTTTTTTTTTTTTCTCGCTATGAGCAAGGACATAAAGTGAATCGAATTGAAGAGTCTCGACATCCTTTCTTTCCTAGAGAGCTGGTTGTGCAAAGTTCAAAGTTATTATGTTGGTTGAACTTGGCCTTTTGGGTGAACAGAAACCAAGACAATAGTAAGAGTTGTGTGAAGTACATCAAGAAAGTTTCTAGGTAAGTGGAAGGGTCATAATGGTCCGCTATACCTCATTTACCTTAAGCTTTTATCTCCTTGTTGTCATGTATTTTTTAGACATATATTAACAAGTTTACACCTATTGTCTTAAGCTCCGATTTTACTATTAGAAGGATTAGAAAATTTAACTAAGCCCAAAACAAATAAACAAGGAACAAATGGGTGAGGCAAACTTATTTGAAAGGATGGCTAAGGTGTGCAATTGCACTGTCCTTAAAGAAGATTTGCCCTCCTTCGGTTTGTAACCTTGGTGTAGTTGGGAACCGGCGCTTTACCTCTAGGATTCAACATTCAGATCTCACCTTGGGTGCACTTCCTTAATGAGATGCAGTACAATTCAAATATAAAAATATTCCTCCAAGACAGTTGTGTTTAGTATGTAAGCACTTGAGCAAGAGAGTGTTTAAAGCACTTGGGAGATAATGTGCTTGAAGCACTTTTAGAGAGAGAAAATGTGCTTGAAGCACTTGAAAGAGAGAACTTAGAGAGCTTTGAGAGAGACAAGAGAGCTCAAGTAAGGTATGGAATGAAAGGAGAGGGGGGCACCTATTCATAAGTGAAGCTCCCCAATGGATCTCTCCAAATTTTGAGAGAGAGAATGTAATTAAATTAATTAAAATGAATTGATTTACCAATTGAAAATGTCATAAAACTTTCTATGTAGAGTGACTTGAAAAAGTCATATTGTAGGTACATTTGTTTCCTTTTGTGTTTCATGCTATTTTTGTAGTAGTTCAAAGAATCTGAAATGGTCTCTATTAGGTAGTCAGCTACAAAACGTTCAAGTAATATTTTTCTTCAATGACTAAGTCATTCATCAACATGTGGTAGTCATGGATTTGAGCTGATACATCTCTATTCTCAGTCATTTGAAACTTTCTAAAATTTCCCATGGCATATTTTTGTGTTCCAGCATCTTCTAATATGTATTTTTTAGTCATAGCATCCCAAATTTGTTTTGCAACTTTATATTGACAATAGACATCAAATAGTTCATTTGTGAGTGTGCTAAGAATGACATGCCTAGCTTGTTTGTTCCCTTTTTCCCATTTAGATAAATCTTCACAGTCACTCTTAGGTTTTGGGTCTGTCAAGACATGCCTTAGGTTCACAACATCAATAGTAGAATAAATAATTTCTTGGCATCTCTTAAAGATGTCCCATTAAAAGGGTTAATCTTGGAAGTGTCAGAACGAGTGTGAACTATGAAGGTCTCCATCAATTCAAGGAATTGAGAATTTACTTTAAAATTGTTGGTTGGAGCTTGGTCTTTTGGATGAACAGAAACCAAGACAATAGTAAGTGGACGGGTCACAATGGTATTCTATACCTCATTAGGGATGACAATTGGGCGGGTTTTTTCGAGTACCCGCCCTGCTCCTAATGGGACGGGTATAGGAATTATTTTACCGATTTGGGATTTTTTTTAAAAACCCGAGTCGGGTTCGGGGTGGGAATGGATTTTGCTTCGGCCCGTCCTGCCCCGCCCCGCCTCGGTTATATATTTACAAAATTGCCCTTTAGGTATTTAAAGGCATCATTTAGCAAACCCTAACACCACCGCCATCCCCGCTTAAATCTCTTCCAACAAATCCACCACTTGATTCATCTCAACTTAGGTTTTGGCACTAATTTAATCATCATCCTCCTTCCTTTTCTCCTCCTCGCTCATACATATCTTCAACAAACTCCAATCGAATTTTGTTGGTGGGTGTAGTTTGGCAAATGGAAATGGTAAGGTGGATATGGACATGGTGCCAGCTAAAAACGACTTTAGTTATGCATTTTTGTTTGTCTTCATTCATTATTTTTCTTTTCATATTATTTTTCAAGTTATTTATTGTTAGTAATGAGAGTATTTGGGTTAGTTGTTGAGACCTCATTCTTTTTGGTGTTTCTCTTGTAAGCCCCATTTAAGGGCATGAATAAAAACCATTTTTGGTGTGAAAAGCTCCAAAAAAATTAGTGCTCACTTCTTGTTCGATAAAATTCATCTAAGAACTGATTTTCAATTTTAACTGATTTTTAGCTTTTGGGTTGCATCAGTTGAAGGTCCTTAGTGAACTAAAGTCTCCTCTTATAAGTAATGAAGATGGCAGGTGGTGTGTGTATTGGGTTTATGTGTTAATGTTTTTTTTTTTCCTTTGTGATTGAATGTTGGGTTTGAGTGTAAAATGATAAGAATCGAGAGCTTTGTTCATATGTGTTATGTTCGATGTCAAGAAACAATGAGTTTCAAGCTTGTTCTTATGCTTTGACTATAAAATTAAACTTGTTAGCCTTTATGATTTTTTTCATAAAAATAGGTGGGTTGCAAAGGGGTGGCTGAGATTTTAAGATTTTATTTATGCCGAGCATGGATCGATATCTCGCCTCGGGTCCCAGCTCGGGGACGAGTATGGGAAATCATAAAAAAATTTAGGACAAGAATGGGAAAAGGGTGACTCGTCTCGAACCCGTCCCGAACCCATCCCATTGTCATCCTTATACCCCATTTGCCTTAAGTTCTTATCACCTTTTTGACATATATTTCCTAGACATACATTAACAAGTTTACACATATTGTCATGAGCTCTAATATTACTATTAGAAGGTATTTAGGTAAGAGATTAGAAAATTTAACTTAGCCCAAAACAAACAAACAAACAAGAAACAATTGAGTAAGATGAACTTATTTGAAAGGATGGCTGAGGTGTGTAATTACATTGTCCTTAAAATAGATTCGCCCTCTTCCACTGAAACCTGCATGTTGGGGAATCGCATTTACTTGTGGATTCAACATCCGCATCTCAATTGGGTGCACTCATTTAGTGAGATGTAGTACAACTCGAATATAAAAATATTTCTCCAAGAAAGTTGTGTATAGTATGTAAGCACTTGAGCAAGAGAGTGCTTAAAGCACTTTGAGAGTATTGTGCTTGGATGTGCTTAGCTAATTTTTAGAGAGAGAAAAGAGAGTAATGTGCTCGGGGGCTAATTGAGAGAGAACTTAGAGAGCTTTGAGAGAGACGAGGAGGAACTCATTTATAGGTGAAGCTCCCCAACGAATCTCTCCAAATTTTTGAGAGAAAGAAGGTAATTAAATTAATTAAAAGGAATTAATGAAGTAATTGAAAAAGTCATAAAACTTTCCACGTAGAGTGACTTGTAAAGAGCTACATAAAGGAAACAAATTTGAATTTAAAATTTGATTTACCAATTGAATAAACATATTATTTATTTTAAATTATCAAAACTAAATGCCTGATTTGATAAGTCAAAAGATATTATTATATTTTTCTCCTTCACATTAATATTCTTCAACATACTACTATGCAAAAAGTATTAAAATATGGATCTTTGATGCGGTAACAAACGTTAAGGAAGTAATCTTCAAAAGATAGAGGGATGTTTCAATCTGACCTTTACGGAAGCTTTCTATCTAATTGCATAATTCAAATACTAAAATTGACATCTTAGTTAACAATGTTTTAAGATGATAAAATTGAGAGCATTATTACGACGTCTACGAGAAAACTGTTTGATATGGATCTTTGAGTCACATGATCCGTTTACATGGATTTAGGTGGTGTTTGGTTTTTTTTACTTAAATGCTAAATAGAACTTTTGTTGAGAATAGTGTTTAATGGGATTAAGTATTTAGTAGTTTTCTTCTTAAAAATCAATTCTTAAATTTTATGTACTGATATGAATAATCCATAGTTTGATCGATTTTCTTTGATTAGTCTCACCTACCTTTTAACTAAGAATAATCCCACGTTTTGGGGTCACATAACCTATTGGTTCACAACCGGAAGCGACCTGCTTAACATATAATCTTGTCCTACGTGGTACATGACACAACTTAAAAACATTGTAAAGGAAGCTGGGCTGGGTTTTGTGAATTTTTTTTCTTCTTTTTCTTCTTCTCCTCTCTAACCAGGCAAAACAAAGGGTAGAGTGGCAATGGTTGTTTGAATGCAACAATCGCTTGCCTTGCTTTGGCGCTCTTCAAATTTAAGTGAGAAGCTGTAGAACGGAAGTGAAATGTCATCACACATTCAAGGCTTAGAATTGTAAAAAAAAAAAAAAAAAAAAAATGGCTCAAACTGCGGAAAAGTTCTATGGGTGCTCCTTATGACCTGTAAGTGGGAAAAAATTATCGTTTTTGTGGAGATTAGGACAAGTTTAAGTGCAAATTTTGTTTTAATTTGGGAATTTTTTTGTTTTTCTTTGCATATTTAGTTTGATTTGAGATCATTTTCGATTTTTGTTAGGGCAAATTTAATTAGGGCATAATTAAGGCAAAATTAGGGCAAATTTAGTTGCATGATTTCTAAATTTGACGAATTTAGTAATGGAAAACCAAACTATAGATTATTTATGTCAATTACCTCTAATTTTTATCTAAATTTTGAAACAATAAATATTTTAAATAAAATTTAAAAAAATATATATGTTTTCTTTTATTTAATTAGCATGAAACATCATGAGCTCTCAATCGATAATAAAAATATGATTTTCTTATATTATAATATGCTAGTTTTTAATAGAAAAAACATTCAAAAAACATGAAGAATTTTTGGCTTTTTCTATTCAACAAAAAATTTTAAAAATTCAACAATAAATTATGAAAAATTTAAAAAACAAGCAGGATGAACCAATCTCAAAGGCTTGGACCCTTAATTTTAAGGTTAAGGGGTAGTCAGCTCCTACGGATCATCTTAGAGACCGTTGGTAACCTAGTTGGTACGAGTCTTCCTTCTTAGGTACTCTCATTCTTGGACTCTTCGTATTACCCGATCATAAGGACCTTTTTTGTGAATCGTTTCTTTTGACAATTTGAGCAAATTTAGATGATTCAGAGGCCTTTCTTTTCTCATCATTGGGAGCATAGAGTTCGGGTTGTTCATAAGAGCAATGTTTAAAAAATCGGACCGATTATTGAATCGAAAAAGTTATCAATTGACGGTTTAAGGGTTGAACCGATGGTCGAATTACGATCGAATCGGATTAAATCGAGATCGAAAAGGTCAGTCGACGATCCGAACGGTCGATCAAGTCCGGTTTTTACAACAACGGGCCTAAGAGTCCAATTTGAAAGGTAGTGCCACTATAAGTTGATACAAACTGAAATTGGAAGGGAACATTCAAAATCACGTATAATTGAAGTGGATAAACCAAAGTTATGATGGTATATATCTACTGCATAAACAAAGCAAAATCACGATAAAGCTAGAAGCAACGATATATATATATAGCATTAATTAAATTACGTGGGTAAGTTTGTCATAGTAAAGGACTTAAGCTTATAACAACTACTTAGTGGTGGGGAATTGTGGTTCTGTGAACTTCTCATTGAGGTAGTATCTAGAATATATTATGATAAAGATAGTACCTAGGCATAAAAGAGGTTAACCAAAAGGGTTGGGTTATGTATTAAGCTACAACACACTAATCCACACATGAACGTGATTAGTTGCCACAATTTTACCATGGCTTTTTCCACAACCAAAAAGCATCTCATCCAAACGTAAAATTAGTATCACCAAATATTCCCCCAACTACCCCAACTACTATATATGGTTTCACTATTGAGGGGTGTAATATAGATTATGCCTTCAGTATCTAATAACATAATAAAGGACTACTTTAAGGACACACATGCATGTGGAGGGAAAAGGCTCATGACTTTTCATCAAGGTAGTACCTTAAACTATTATAGTAGTATTTGTAGTATACTATAGCAGTATCTACAGTAAGTTAAGATAGTGTGACGCTCCAAAACTTGGGGGTCCATATACTCAGATATTATGTTGTGACTCCAAAATCCAGGGTTCAGGCTGGATAAACTTGTTAACTTTAAGTGGAATATTTGTGATCGCTTTTATGTATATTTTTCTTATAGTATATAAATTTATAATATTTTACAAGAGTTTGATGTACAACTCTTTTACACTTTTACATGTTAACATATATTAATACTAGATTGTTCAATATATTTTACAAAAATATTTCCTTTATGGCCACAACCCGACTCTTCGTACTACTACTGGCTGGGCACTCGTTTCTCATGTACTCAAAGGGTGGTCCACAATGGAGTGAGCAGCTTCAGAGAATATATCTCATACCAAGGCTACTCTCCACCAAAGAGCAACATGCAATACCACATACAATCACAAGCATTCAAGTACCTATACTCTGTTGTACCTTAATGTCTACATGTCATGAATGCAAAGATGCCCCTCACGACTAACCCGAGTCTTCACCGACCCCTCACACCCCGCATATGCCAAGTGTGAAAACCGCTCGGCGTGGGCGTCCCGCCCGACCCTTCCAAAACAAAAGCTTTGTAAATTTTGTGATTATTACTGGATACCCCAAATGCCTACTTATTTCCTACCCAAGATCGCAGTTATGCATTCAGGTCACTTGATTCTAAGTTCACCGCAGGATGTCGTGACGCCATACAACATTTTACGCTTTCACCGACGGTTTCATGTCTAACCATATACTAGGTTTTTCATATGAGGGGGTGTCTATCCCTACTTGCTTCAATCATTTACACACGATTTTCATGTCATGCAAACCGCGTGAGCTTCACCTGACGTTGTCCTGATTTTGATCGAGCCTACCATTGAACACCAAACATAGTGTCGATTAACCATGTCCTCACGGCATACATCAAACACCAACATAGTGTCGATTTACCATGTCCTCACGACATACATCGAACACCAAACACAATGTCAATTTACCATGCACTCACACCTGACTCAACGGGATGTCCCGTGTATAAATGCAATGCAAATGTCATCAGACGCCCTTTCTTCATGCCTACATGTACGCCATGTGTCAAGGCATGCACATATCTATTACACTACATGTCAAGTGTCATGATAAATTATATTTTAATACATATAATTATTTCCATTTTTATCACATATATATCACATAATTCACACATTCAGCATCTTATTCAATTTACAACAATAACACACATTAGCCATTCTCGCTATAAATCCGACTCATGCTCGCCTCTAAATAACGACTTAGTCCAGAAGTCCGCTTAACTCTTTGTCGATACCACACAAAACATCCAATACGCAATTCCTTGCTCAGGCCATACGCAACCCCAAACATTTAAGATACAAACCGATTATGAAAACAGAAGTTCCAGAAACCAGAAAGGACCATTCCTCAACTGTCCTTGACCTAGCCCAATGTTCAGCCCACGGTTTGGCTGAGCACTTCATCTTATTAAATTCTAGACTCAACGAGATTTCGTAGAGTCCAAGAACACGCGAATCGGAGTTTGGGATGAGAGTTATGGTCATCTAAGTTGATTTAGATTGATCTGCAGTTAAAAGGAAATTTGGGCATACCCCCCCGTTCGTCATTCTCCCCTCGCTGGATTCGTCATTCCTTAACATAGTGTCTCGGGTCTCGACAGTCCTAAACCCCGTGAAACCGGTCTGACCGTCACAACAATAATCAAAACCACACATATCTTAAATTCGGGCCTTGAAATGGAGTGAAAAACCGTTAGGCTAATACGTGGGTCCCTAGCGTACAACAAAGAGCAGAAACCCTACCTCTTTGTAGCGCAGCCTGTGTCCTTTACTGTCTAGCCTGCTTCACTGACACTCTTGTTTTTCTTCTTCCTTTCCCTATCTTCCTTTCCTTTCTTTCTTCCTCATTTCTTTCTTCTCTTTTCTTCTTCCTTTTCGTTTCTTCCTATTTCTCTCCTATTCTGATTTCCTCTCCTCTCTCCCCACACACACCTTCCACTTTGGCTTTTTGTTCTTTTTTCTTTTTTTTCCTCCCTTCTCTTCCTTTTATCCTCCTCCCCACGCAGCCCTTTTTTTTTTTGGCTTTTCTCCTTTCTCTTCATTTTCTTTTCTTTTTTTTTTTTTTTTTTATATTCAGAATGCATGGGGTAAGGTCACCCCCACTCCGCTCCCATGCAGCCTCGCAAGACCGCCTTCTCAGCGTAGCAGGCTGTGTGTAAGTACACTGTTCCACGTGGTCACTGCATCTTATCTCCGTAATTTCGAAATGTGGAATTACTAATCTCTGACCATGAAATTCACTAGCGGTAGATTTCACCAGACGACATTCCAACCTGCAATCCACTTGTCATCCGAGATCTAGAAAAACCACCTTTTCCTCGTAGGGACTATTCTTCGTAAATTACCGTTTACATTTTTCTAAAAATTTAAATTTAAAATTTTCACAGGTTTTACAGATAGTACTTAAGCATAAATGAGGCTAACCAAAGGGGTTGGAGAAGCGTGGATGAGGCTTATGGAGAAGTGGGCAAAATTGTGGTGGACACTTTGTGCTAATCATTGTATAGATTTAATGTTCGAAGATATTGAGAAGCTAAATGTTCATGCTAATACACTTGCTAAAGCTAGACAAGTTGTGAAGTTTATGTATGGACATTCTTGGGTTATTAGCATGATGAGAACATTTACTAAAAATCATGAACCTATTCGTCCAAAAATTACACAGTTTGGTACTTCATTTCTTACTCTTCAAAGTATTTATAAGCAAAAGCAAGCTATTGTTGCAATGTTCTCCTCGGGAAAATGGTGTTTAATTACATGGGCCAAAAAGCCCAAAGGTGTTAAAGCTCGAAGTACTGTGTTGTTTGATTCAAACTTTTGGCCTCATGTTGCTTTTTGCATAAAGACCACTATTCCATTGGTTTGTGTTATGAGAGAGGTTGATTTAGAGGAAAGACCAGCCATGAGTTATATTTATGAGTTAATGGACTCAACTAAAAAGAAGATTGCATTTAATTGTGGGGGCGTTAAGAGAAAATATAGCCCAATTAGGAGAAAAATAGATGCAAGATGGACTTCGCAAACTTCGTCGACCTTTACATGCAGCAAGTTATTATCTTAATCCTTAATTGGGGTATGAAGATAAATTCTTTAACGTGGATGAGGTGAGAAAAGAATTATATGAATGCATGGATAGGATGTTGGGTTTTGAAGATCGTTTAAAAGCTAACATTCAATTTGACTCATATGACCAAGCAAATGGTGATTTTGGAAGCCATATTGCAATTGAATCTAGAAAATTAAGAAGTCTTACAAGTTGGTGGATGCGTTTTGGGAGTTCAACACCGGAGTTGCAAAAGTTTGTTGTTCGAGTCCTTAGCCTTACTTGTAGTGCTTCGGGATGTGAGAGAAATTGGAGTACATTTGAATTGGTAATATCTTTATTTTGTAAATTTATATATATATATATATATATATATATATATATATATATATATATATATATATATATATATATATATATATTTGTATTTATTCTAATATTAGATTTCATTTCATCTTAACACATAAATTTATTTATTTTATTATTTGTAGATTCATACATAAAAGAGAAATAGGCTTAACATAAATGTTGAATGTGCACTAGTGTATGTAAGTACACCAATAGATTGGAGAGAGTAAAGTCTACAATGGAAATAAAATGTTGATTCGATTGTGGGATGAGCTTTGATGCAGATGATGAATGGATTACAAGAAAGAAGATCGCCTCCTCCGTAAGGCCGCTTGATTCGCCGGCTTGAAGATAATGTGTTATTCAATGTAGATGCTATTAGAGTTAGCCTATTCAAATACTAAGAGACTAAGATTACTCGACAACATGGTTTCTTCACAATCCCATAGAAGAAAACATAATGAATTAGCAAGTAAGTACTAAAAATTGCTTAAGTAAATTATATTAATTTAATAAATTTAAACCTTATAATATTTATACATTTTTAATACTTTATGTTAGGTTCAAGTGGAGGCAAAGGCAAAGAAAAGGATTTCAATTTATCACCAATTTATGAAGATGAAGATTTGGATGAAATGAGAAGATTTGATAGTGGAAATTATCCCACTATTGATAAATTAGATGGTGATTGATGATGTTTTTTTAACCGAAACTGGGCTGGTGCTCACTGGAATTGCTGGACCGGGTCCACACTAATGTCTTGGCTCCCGTGAAAATAAGAAGTGCAAGGATCGATGGGGTTCGCCTGCTACTCCCTCCGATGCCTAAGCTTCATTTCTTTCAAGGGAAGAAAATCAACTTCTTAGGGAATAAATTTCTTGTGCATACCTTTCACCGATGGGGTGGCCTGGTATTTATAATGGATGATCATGATAACCTTTATAGTTGGGTAATGATACAGATATTTCTCCCATCGCGTAAGGATTTTCCTTATCAGCAACTACAATTACTGCGATAATTGATGAACAAATATTAGGAAATATTCTACTTCCCTAATTTAGTTAGGGAAGTTGAGTACTTTCCTTATACGAGTTCTTTGGATGTTTACGTCACCCCGCTTCTCGTACGCAAGGACTGGTTCTCACTGTGCCTTCGTGTTTGGGCATATGTGGTGGGCCGAGCTCTTTTTCATTGGGCCTACTTCTTCATTTCTTTTTAAGCCTGACATTTGGGCTTATGTTCCGGGTCATACAACTATTATTTAAAACCCCATCAAGCATGCCCCCACTCTGGCTAAAGCGTATGCAAGGGTCGTATTGTTTCATTTGATCGGGTGTGACTTCCACGTGGCTACTCTGGGGATGGTTTGATCAAGCCATGTCGCCAAACGGCCTTGTGATAATGACGACTTCGAGATCTCGCGCCCGATTCAGCCATCTCCCTTCTATTGACTTTTAGTGGACATCCTCCGCGCCATCAGATTCCTCCATTCCCGAGTCCTCTTCCTCCGCGGCCTGATTTTCCCTTTTTCTAAACATTTGGTCTCACGCTTAGGCCGGCCCCGCCTTCCCGCGAGGATCAAGCTTTGTTTTCTTCCTGTAGTTCGGCACGCCTTCCTTCTTCTTCTTTAGCCTTGTCTCGCCTTCTGACTGCTTCGACGATTGGAACCCCTTATCGTTTTTCGCTTTGGTCTTGTCTAACTAAGGCAAGTGCTTCTGTGGTCCTGCTGGCCTGTTTGGTCGTATAGGAGGCAAGCCTCGCGAGGGGTCCGAATCAATGTAGGTGTGTCCGGTGGTCTCCCGTTGTAAATCAAGCAGTGTCTGACGGCTGGTCAGCATCCCTCTCTACCCTAAGAATGGTAAAGAGAGGATTAGTAGATCGTACCACCTGGGACGGAGTATCTTAGGGGTTGCCGGAGGTGTTCTGGGATGTCAAATTCCTAGCCTAGTTGAGCCCTATGCGAAAAATTTTTGCTTCGCTATAGGACTAATGGTATCCATGTTTGGCGTCCCAACTTTCTCACCTCTTACGTCGTCCATGTCCCTAAGATGGTTTGCTTTTTTGAGGCGGCCTTTGAAAATGGTCTCCGCTTCCCTTTGCACCCTTTCTTCAAGTGCGTCCTTTAGCACTTCAACGTGTGCCCCGCCTAGCTTTCCCCCAACTTCTGGGGCGTTTTAGTTGGCCTCCTTGTCGTTTTCAGAGATAAAGGCTTGGGGGTTCCCAACCTAGCTCTATTATTAAACCTTTTTAGTGTAAAAGAGTCCGCGGAAGGTTTTTTATACATTTATAAGCGGTCCAGCTCTAGGCTGATTATTTCCGACATGCCATCCTCCCATAAATTCTGGAAGGAACGCTATTTTTTTGTTAGTGGCCGCAATTGGGAATATAATCCCCTACCGATCCAAGTTAAGACACGTCAGCATTTCACCTCTCGACCACCCTCGAGAACCTTCGTGAGCTCCTCCCCAAGTTCCAATCGAGTATAATTTTCTAAGTCCTCGGGGTGTCCCTAACTCGTTTGGCTGTGTGGTTTCGTGCAGGCGCCACCCTTAATTTTAGTCCCGATGATGAAGAGGTGAAGTGAGGTCGTTAGGTGCCACCCACGTTACTCGAGCTCATAAGGTCGTGGATATTCCTGTGGTCGTCCTCGTGCGGGCCCGGTGACGACTTCTTGCTCGAGGTCTTTCCTTCTCCGTCTAAGCCTTCTACTCCCCGTCTTAAAGTCTTCTTCGCCTTTTGCTTGAGCCTTTTATCGGCCCACTCTTGAGAGAGGTTTGGCCCGCCTCCGAGGTGCCTCGCAAAGAAGAAAAGGAGCATAGTGGAAAACTCAGCTCCCCCAGGGTCGCCGCCCGGTAAGATCTTAAAGGTGGGTCTTTTTCTTCGCCTCGCCTAATATCGGAGCCTGAGATTCTTCGGAAGGGGCGGCCGAGCTCCCTTGAGGTTCTTCCTATTTCGGCCTGTTCTACGCTCGCAGGGCGGCCGAGCGCCCCTCCTCCAACGCCCGCATGACGGGGTAGCCTCCCAAGATCGTGGGGATGAGGACTCGCTTTCTCATGAGGAGCTCACCTGGTTGTTTCCTCCATCCTTCTCGCGATTCCGACTCTCAAGAAGGCGCGGACTTCGTCCATCGAGGAGGCTCCCTGGGCTCTTACGCTCAAGGAAACTCGCCAGACGTCCGAGCACCTTCACGATCCATTTCATTATTTTTACATTGTTAATTAACTCTTCTTGTTCTTTGGTAGGTGACTACTTACGTGAAGGGCCCTGGCAGGAGGGCTAGCTTCATCGAGGCACCAGGCTGGGCTAAGTCTTATATGTCAGGTTGCCTCCCCGACTCCGAGAGGGCCGAACCCGAGCTCGACATGGGATCTGACTCGAGGAGCTTGTGAAGACAGTCTGACCTGAAGCATGCTCACTCAGAAGGGCGTGCGCAGGATACAAAGAAAAGAAGGTCTTGCTGACTCAGCGTGTCACCAAGACGAGTCATGGCGGTTAGAGAGGAGCTATAGATGTCAAGGACGACCGCCATAGCTGGGACGACGTTGAATCGTGCTCCGGCAAGAGGCCTTGAGGTCGGGATTAATCAGTGGAGCTTGACGAAGGAGCTCGGCAAGCTTCGGATGGACCTTGAGAGGCAGGAGGCTTTGGCTAACCAGAGGGGCGAAGTGATAGCAGAGCTCACAGACGAGGCCTGCACCCAATGGCCTCCGGTGCTTCGCTTCCAAAGACAGGCTCTGCAGCTTTCTCCCCGTGTCAGATTTAAACATCCAACTTTCGGATGAGGAGGTAGAAGAATTTGCTTCCAAGGCTGAGGTTGTCGCGGGTGCCGAGGTGCCTTCCGGGGGGCCCCCGATCGTGCCCCTCGGGTCGACGATCTCCGAGAGTCCCTCCGGGCCGCGCCTCCTACCGTCACGCCCCCCGCCTTTGACCCCGCTCTCGTGATCGGGGCCCATCCCTCAGCGCCAGGACTCTTTTATTTTAGCCTCGCTATTTTCGGCACCGAGCCTCGTGGATTTGCATTGGGTTTGGCATTGACTTTGCTGATATACAGAGATTTGGCCAATTCAAGATCATTTCGCGCAAATCGAGCCGCTGGGCTCCCGGTCCTGTCTCGAGCCGGCTTACACCGAAAAACCCGCGCTATATGGCTCTCGGGTTGTTCCACCCATGAGCCGGCCTCTCGAGCCATTATGCCCTTTTTTAGCGCCTGAGCTTCCGCTAATTGAGCTACTTCGCTCTTAGGGCTACAAGGCCTTCCTCGAGCGTTAAGCTCAAAACTCGAGTCGCTTGCCTGGGGCTACTGTGGCCTTTGAGCAGCTTAAGCCCCGCAAACCAAGTTACTAGGCCCCCCGGGCCACAAGGCCTCCTTGAGCGCTGCTTTGCAAACGTAGCCACCGGGCTCTCGGGGGGGGCCACAGGCCCCTCCCCGAGCTAAGCCTCGCAAACCGAGCCACTTCGCTCCCGGGCTACAAGGCCTTCCTTGAGAAGCTAAGCCTCAAACCGAAAGTGCCACCGGGGCTCTTGGCCACAAGGCCCTCCTTGAGTCGTTAAGCTTCTCGCAAACTCCGCGCTACTTAGCCCCCCGGGCTACAAGGCCTCCTCGCGCTTAAGCCTTGAAAATCGAGCCGCTTGGCCCGGCTATCGCGCCTTTCGAGAAGCCAGCTTGCAAACTTAGCTACTTGGCTCCTGGGCTATGAGGCCCTCCTTGAGCAATTAAGCTTTGCAAACTGAGCTACTTGGCTCTTGGGCTATAAGGCCTTCCTTGAGCGGTTAAGCCTTAAAAATCTAGCCGTTGGCTCCTAAGCCATTGCACTTTTGAGCAGCTTAGACTCTGCTAAATCGAGCTACTCTATCTCCAGCTACGAGGCCTCCTCGAGCTAAGCCCAAACCGAGCTGGGCCGGGCCCCGGGCTACGAGGCCCTCCTTGAGCAGTTAAGCTCTGTAAACTGAGCTAGAAGGGCTCCTAGGCTACAAGACCTTCCTTGAGAAGTTAAGCTTTGAAAACTGATTTGCTTGGCCTCTCGCTACTACGCCTTTCGAAAGTAGTTAGCTTTGCAACCGAGCTACTTGGCTCCCCGGGCTACAAGGCCTCTCGAGCGACATTAAGCCCCGAAAACTAAGCCGCTGGCCTCCGGGCTACGAGGCCCTCCCTTGAGTAGTTAAGCCTCTACAAACCGGAGTTACTTGCCCCGGGCTGCCAAGGCCTCCCTCGAGGTGGCTGGGCTTCCTAAAAACCGAGCTACTTGGCTCCTAGGCTATCATACTTCATGCAGCTAGGCCTCTACAAAATCGAGCCATTTAGCCCCCGTCACGAGGCCCCTCCTTGAGTAGTTGCTCCTCGCAAACTGGGTTACTTGGCTTCCGGGCTACAAGGCCTTCCAGCAGCGCTGCTTCCCACAACCAGCCATCGGGTCTGGGCGGGCTATGGAGGCCCTCCTCGAGCGCTAAGCCCGCAAACCGAGCTACTCGTCGCCGGCTACAAAGCCTCCCTCGAGCCGCTAAGCCCCAAAACTCGAGCTGCTTGGCCTCGGGCTATTGCGCCTTTGAGCAGTTAGTTTCACAAAACTGGGTTACTTAGCCTGGGCTATGAGGCCCTCCTCAGCAGCTTAAGCTCGCAACCGAGCTACTTGGCTCTTGGGCTATAAGGCCTTCCTTGAGCTGCTAAGCCCCGAAAATCGGAAATGTCTTGGCTCCCGGGCTATTGCGCATTTTGAGCAGCTAGGTCTCTACAAACTAAGCCACTTAGCTCCCCGGGCTACGAGGCCTCCCTTTGAGCAGCTTAAGCTTCAAAATCGAGTTGTCGTGGATCCTAGGCTCACGAGGCCCCCCATCGAGCAGTTAAGCCCGCGAACCGAGCTTAACTGCTCCTAGCTACAAGGCCTCTCCCCCGAGCGCTAAGCCCAAACCGAGCTACTTGCATCCCGGGCTAACGCGCCTTTGAACAAATAGGCTCGCAAACTAAGCCATTTGGCCCCTCGCCATAAAGCCCCTCCTAAGTGGTTAAGCCTCGAAAACTCGAGCCGCTTCGCCTGGGCCATATTGCACCTTTTCGAGCAAAGAAGTTCGTAAATCAGCTACTCGCCCGGCTACGGCAGGCCTCTCTTTGAGCATTTAAGCTCTGAAAACTTAGTTGCTGGGCTTCTGGGCTACGAGGCCTTCCTTGAGCGGTTAAGCTTTGAAAACTGAGCTACTGGGCTCTTAGGTTATGAGGCCCCTCCTCGAGCGCTGCTCAAAAATGAGAAATTTGGCCTCACACGAGGCCCTCCCGAGTAGTTAAGTCAGAAACCGAACTACTTGGCTCTTGGTCTACAAGGCCTTCCTTGAGCGGTTAAGCGCTGAAAACTGAGCTGCTTGGCTCTTGGGCTATTGCGCCTTTTGAGTTGCTTAACTCTTAGAAACTAAGCTATTTGGCTCTTCAATATCCCTTCCCTTGGGAAAGCGCGCGTAGCTTTAATGCAGGTTTGTGGGGAATCGGAGCAGATTGCATGAATTTCCCAGGCGTTCGGGCTTCTTTATAAATAATTGCCTTCCTTTGACGGGGTGTGTTATACTCTGCTCTCATTTCTCTTCCTACCTTCGATAGTCCTTGGGTTTGTAGGCGATGGAGCTTCAGGATTTGATCACTACTGCGCGACATCAGTTTGGCAGCCATGGACCGGTGCTTGGTTTCTTTGCTCTGCTGTTTGTGGGAGTTGTGTTTTTCCCTAGTTTCAACCTTGTGGGGGTTGTGTTGTTCCCTAGTCTTGCCTAATATTGACGGAGCTCGGACTGTGAACGTATCTCGAGGGAAGTGTGGCTGCCTCTGCAGGGAAAACCCTTAAGTCTCGCTCCGTTATTCCTTTCCTCCCCTTTTCTCCCTAATCCACTTTCTCTCTTCTCCTCTCCTTCCTTTCCTTTCTTCTTTCATTCTCTTTCTCCTTCTCCTTTTCCTTCTCTTTCCTCTTTCTTTCGTGGTTTTTGGCTCTCGATCAAGTGTCGGGCCATGCGGAAGAATCGACTTTGTCGATTGTAATAATATATATATGGGTATATATATATATATATATAAATAAAGATTTTGTAATCCTCTGAGTTGATTGTAACTTCCCCGAAATGAAATTTTGTATATGTGTTATGTGAATTTTTCAGAGCTTCTACCAACTGAGCTCCTTGCTTTCTTCTTTTTCCTTGCGGGTTTTTCTTTCTAAGGAGTAGAGAACTGTTTGTGCCGCTTGTCTCTGAGGTGCAGGGAACGGCTCCGTTGACTATAATTCTCTATATTAACTGTAACCCCTTTGAAATAAAGAACAATTTTTTGTGAAACATGCGCTTTTTGCACCCAGATCTTTCCGAGCCGAGCTCCCGGCGATCATTATAGCTATTTTGATTCATCGAATATTGCGTACCAAAGAATGAATGTAGAGATTGTTATTTAAAATCGAAACATTGGATACTTTATTAAAGACTACATTCCGAGGTCTCATTGGTAGAACTGTTTGAGATGTTCAGCGTTCCATGAGTGGGGCAGGGTTTTTCCTCTTCCTCGTCTGAGTCTGTAATTGCCGTGCCGAACTATGCGGGATACGATATAGCCCTTCCCACTCCTGTCCCAAATTTCTTCCCATGCATGGGGTCTTCCTTGTCATGTAAGTTTTAAGAACCAGTTCCACAGCTTGTAATCCCCCGGGTTTGACCCTTCTAGTACGTAGTATCTTGCCGTCTTTCCGTGGTAGTCCCTTTTCAATACGCTCGTGACTCGTTCACGCTTTCTAAGATCCAGTTTAGGCGGTTGAACCCTTCGCCAGGTTCTCGGGCGCTGCGAATTCAATCCTAGCGACTTTAATCCGACCTCGACAGAGCCATCGCCTGGCAAGCAAAGGCGCAGCAAATGGGGTCTCCCGAAAGGTTAACTTGCGCGTAGTCCCGTGAAGCCTAACACCCTGGGAGGTACTCTACCCATTTTCCCTTTAGATCTTCGAATTTAGTCTCTGCCGCCTCGAGAGTCCTTATAGTGACTCTCGCTCTGCCCATTGGACCGTGGATGAGCTGGGATGAGTAGGAAGTTCTTGATTCCGAGCTCCTACATGTAAAAACTCGAACTTAGGGATTGCCGAACTATTTCCTATCATTAGACACCTAGGACCCTGGATCCCCAACCCGCAGATATTATGTAACGCTGCACGGCTACGCACCTTCCGGCTCGTAATCAAGGTTAAGGGTCCGATCTGGCCCACTGGTGGCAGTAGCCGTCCACGGCCACAATGATAACTTGCATTGCCTCTTCCAATGGGTAGGGGTCCCACATGTCTAGCCCCTATTGTTGGAAAGGCCGTGGGCTTCAGATCGACAGCGGCCCGGGGGATGGGAGATGAGAGATCTTGGCATGCCCCCGACAAGCTTGTACTTTCTCCTCGACCGCGCCCGCAGGCTCCTTTGAGCACAGGGCCGCAATACCCCCGCCTTAAGGTTTCCCACCAAGGTCCGAGCTTCATGTGGTTGCCGAGACGCCTCTGTACCCTCCCCGAGTATAATCATGCCTTCCCCCTTCCTACGCACTTAAGAACGGCGTAGAAGCCCTCGTTTATGCTGGGTCCCCCCGATGAGTGGTGGAATTTTCCGACCTTGCTCTGAGTTTGGATGCCTCCTTTAGGTTGCTTGGTAACGTTCCTTCTACTAAGTAATCCCAAATGGGGTCCATCTGCACGGCTTGACATCACAGTGGGAGATTTTGTCAATGGAGGCACGAGGTCAGGTGGGATGGCTCGTTAACCTGTACCAAATCGCTGTGTCTTCCATGAGGCTGTTGCCAACTTTGCTGGCGCATAAACTCTCAGAATTCTCCTCGCCTCTTGATAAGCATGCTTGACCTGAACTCGTATGAAATTTTTAAGCAACTCTCGCACCTTCTTGAGGTACAGGATCATCTTCTCACCTCTAGCTTCGTAGGAGTCTTCTATCTGTTTTACCACCAATTGGGAGTCACTACTCACTTCTAGTTGATTGGTTTCATGGAGGGCAGGTTGCTTCAACTATGACAACCTCATATTCACCCGTTATTTGAGGCTTGAAGCCGAACTGAGGGGCGATTCCACACATCTATCCCGCTCTGGAGGTCGTGGATCGACCCGCACCGCTCGCATCGCGCCCCCGGCCCACGGACAATCCTAAATGGGGAGGTCGGGCGCCGCACTTGGGTAGCTTCGCGTGCTCTACTGGGGTGAATTTTTATGACGAATCATAAGATCTTCCTTTATTGTCAGCCCGCTTGTAACTGGCGTCGAATTCAATGGGGCTATATAGCCCACTTTATCGGGCCTTCCAGAGGTTTCGTTTATGCAATATTTAGTTTCCATCGGGTATTCAGTTGGGATCAATGGTATGAGCTGAAGTAAGGTCGAGTTTCATGGATGAAGTTACCAACGCCAAGATCAAATTTTCTATTCGATATCTCTCTCCGCTCCTCTTGTGAGCTCCTACGTAATAAGAGACTCGTTGTTGCAGCCCTATCCCGTCTCTGCAGGAAGTGCACCAGTTGAGAAGTCTGGCACCCAGCTGTGTAGAGTGAGAGCTCCTCTCTCAAGGTCTTACTAGAACTAAGAGCTCGATAGGTTTTGAGCGCCCGTGGAATGCCGCCCCGATGCTGTGCATCCTATCAGAAGGCCTTTCAACCCGAAAGAAAGGCCGTTATTTTTCACCGCCTGACACGGTTGCTCAAAATAAGCAAATTATTCTTCTAATAAAGGCCGATATCCCACGTTCAAGGTGGCAAAGATGTCGAAAGCACCTAATCTTATCTTGTACGGGTTGGCTTTTATTCCCTACCGCTGACTATAAACCCAAGAACTTCCCAGCGGAGACTCCGAAAACACATTTGGCTGGGTTTAACTTCATATTATAGCTTTTAAGGACCTGGAACGGGCTAGGTGGGTTATGTGGAGCTCGGCCTTAACTGATTTTACTAAATATGTCGTTTATATACCTCCATAGATGCTCCACTCCGCTTTCCTCTCGAAATAATCTTGTCTACCAACCTTTGTGTGCAGGTGGCTCCGCGCGCTCTTAGTCCGAAGGGCATCACCCGATAGCAGTAGGTTCCTCGCCTGCAGAACGGTCGAGGTCTTCGTCGCTAGATCCATACCGACATATAAAGCAAAGAAGGCGCCCATGAAGCTGCGAGTTCATGACCGGCCGTGACGCCCACTATGAGTCAATCCTGCGTGGGGAAGCTTTCATCTTCGGGCGTGCCCCGGCTGATATTTAGGAAATCGATGCAAAGTCACCATTTGCCGTTTGCTTTTTTGACGAGAACAACGTTAGCCAACTATTCAGGATATTCTACCTCCCGACAGATCCGTCATGAGCGCCTGTCGATCCTCTACTTTCAACTCGCCTTCCCCGCCCCTCTCCTGGGGGCAAGCTCCTTCTTTTTTGCTTGACCCGATTGAAGGACGGACTGACGTTCAACCTATGGGTGATTACTGCCAGGTCGATTCCTCCCATGTCTTCCCCGTCTCAGCGAACACCTTGGCTGTTCCGATTTAGAAAGTGACAGAGAGTTTTTAATGTCTTCAGCCACCTTAGATCCTATGTAGACGCAGGTGTTTTGGCCGGCCGCTGTCAGACAGCTCTAGTTCTTCCGAGGGACGCAGTGGGGTGCGCTTACTTTGTCTAGCACTGCCGAGCCCGTCCATGCAGATGTCATTCAACGCTTTTTATTTCATTGATGCCGAGTAACACCTGCCACGCTACTGCTCTCGAACCATTTCTACTCCATTTGCGCTAGGGAATTTGATAACTATGTGATAAAGTGAGGGGACGGCCCTTATGGTATTAGAGAGGGTCTGCCTGCAAGAATATGTTGTGTCGATGGCATCTACTATGTGAAATCTTACCGTTGTCGTAGTACTGGCACTTCTGGGGGTCTCCCAAAGTGAGCACTCAGTTGTATCGACCCTAGAGGCAAAGACTTTTCTCTAGAGAACCTTAATGAGGTAGGTGTTGACTGGCTCTAGCTTCTCCCTTCCAATGCCCAATTTGTCGAAAGCTGATGCGAAGATGATGTCGGCCAAGCTTCCATTGTCGACAAGGACCCTGTGGATTGTTTTATTGGCTACGAAGACCCTTATCATTAGTGGATCACATGTAGCGGATGCTTCGGGCACCCTTCCATGCCTGGAAGTCCGAAAAGGTTACGGTAGTATCCAAACTAAGGGTGCTTGATACGCCTAAATTTTTAACGCTTCTCGACTGGATGTCGCGCGAATGTGGCCTCTCGCTGAGCCGGGACTCTCCCCCTCGCAAACCCCCGAGATCAGCAATGATCTCTCCCAAGGGTAGTCAAAAGCTGAGTTAGGGTTAGCCGACAAGGCGGTGGTGGCCGCACTGGGTCCCGTCTTCCGGGTTTCACGTAACGGCAGGATGCCCACGTTTGATCGTGTACTCACCCCTTTCCCCTCAACTGGATGGTCATCGGTTCGAAGGTCCATGATCCCCCGTGGAACTCACAAAGATTCGCATTGTCTCTTGGCTGGTCCGACTTCATCCGAGATACAACTTAAAATTTTCATGTTGCACTTCCTGCCAGACTCCGTATACCGAGGCCGTCAGTGGGGTGAATAGCCAAGAGGTGGGAACACCGTTGTTGCAAATACGAGGTGGTCCCTGACATCTCCCCGACGGTCCCTGCCTTCTGGGAACGCCTCCCGCTCTCCGTTCCTCCTGGGATCCGTCCCCCACTTCCCCGCTCCTAGGGCTTTGTTCCCGTTTCTTGTCGCCCCTACCCTTCTCCTTTTGAGTGGAAAAGCTCATTTTCTTTGATAAGAGGGCTTTATCGCTGGATATACTTTTGTTTTCAAGAGCACCCCGCCATGTCACCGAGTTCTTTTAAGATAGAGAATATCGCCTGACCGCACCCCTAGCCTTGCGATGAAAGTTGTGATGGCGAACTTCTCGTATGGAATATCTACCTTTAAAGACTTCACGTTGAATCTTTGAACATATGATCTCAGGCTCTTTTGCGAGTTCTGTTGTATGGTCAGAAGGTGATAACTTGGCTTCCTGTATGTCTTAGCTCCGTTAAAGTGGGAGACGAATGCGACGGAGAGCTCTGTGAATGATGAGATTGAGGATGGTGGAAGTTTGTTAAACCAGGCCAATGCTGGGCCCTTTAGCGTGATAGCGAAGGCTCTGCATCGTATGGGGTCCTGATATCCGTGCAGCTCCATCTGGTTCTTATATGTATTGAGGGTGGGATCTATGGGTCTTTCGTCCTTCGAACGCTTCGACTGTGATATCTCGAACTTGCCTAAGAGGGCAAAGACTTGGCCATAATGAGGATTCAAATGGAGCTGCACTAGAGCGTCCATAGAGACTGGAGCCGGGCCTTTACCGTTTCCCTTCATATGGTCGAGCTCTTGCCGAACAAGTCCCGAACCTCGTCCCATGACCGCTCCCTATCTCCCGCCGATAAAGGGTGGGCCCAAGGTCAGTCCCTACTTATGCCTCCCTCATTGCAATTCCTCTGTGGGGCCAGGCACGCTCCCGGTCGCTAGTTTCTCCTTCTCCATCAGCTTCCCGAGGAGGGTTGAGGTGTTGCTATCCTTCTTGGTATTAAGTGTTTTCGGCCTTCTGCCCGCCAGACCCTGTAAGTAATCAGATTTGCTTGGTGAGTTGCTCTCCACCCTCTCAAAGAAACGCTGGTTGGTGAGACAGAGCGCCTCCATCCTGGCCGGTATTGGCGTGTAGGCGAGTGTGCCTCCCGGAGGTCGGCTATCTACGCTTGCCTTGGCCGGGTCTCAGATCCTCGGGGGATCGCGGCTCTGCTCTCATTGCGGTTTCGAGTTGATACTCATCAATTACCGGTAGATCGTACTTTTATTTGTTAAGGAGCCGACGCTCTGCTAGACACAAACCGATGATGATTTTTAATCTAAACCGGGCTGAAGCTTACCGGAATTGCTGGGCCGGGTCCGTCGACCGAATGTCCCGTCCCTCGCGGAAAATAAGAAACAAAAAAGGATTAACGGGGTTCGCCCGTTGCCTCTCCGATGCCTAAGTCAGTTCTTTCCGATGGAAGAGAAAATCAACTGCTTAGGGAATAAATTTTTGTGCGTACCTTTCACCGATGGGGTGACCTGGTATTTATAATGGATGATCATGATAACTTTCCTAGTTGGATGATGACGGATATTTCTCCCATTGGGTGAGAGATTTTCTTTCCTTATCGTTAACCAATTAATAAGGGATAATTGATGAACAAATATTAGGAAATATTCTACTTCCCTAATTTAGTTAGAGAAGTTGAGTACTTTCCTTATACGGGTTCTTTAGATGTTTACGTCACCTGTTTCTCAGACGGGGTGGACTGGGTTCTCGGCCTGGGCCTTCGTGTTTGGGCATATGTGCGGGCCAAGCCTTTCCATAGGTCACTTGATTATCCCGATACTGGTTTTGTATGTTCATCATTTATATTTTTGAATGAACCCATCAGATATGATGTTATACGGTATGAGGGATTATTTGTTATTATGACTTATTTAAATTCCTGAACCAATGCCATGTGAACTCATTTTCATTTTTATGACTTCGCTATGAATTGTGAAAAAGTTTTGGAACTAGGGTGGTGATTTGAATGTATTTTATATTGTTTGA
This sequence comes from Tetrastigma voinierianum, assembly GCA_016808115.1. Classification (NCBI taxonomy): domain Eukaryota; kingdom Viridiplantae; phylum Streptophyta; class Magnoliopsida; order Vitales; family Vitaceae; genus Tetrastigma; species Tetrastigma voinierianum. The sequence goes on along the minus strand of JAEQBH010007513.1, from coordinate 139,362 downwards.
CTAAGTTATGGTTCTTTGGGTGAAGCATGAAAGTAGTTTTATTTGATTTTTAATATATTATAAAATAATTGTTGAATTATATTTGTCATCACAAAAAGCTTACGTCTCATCACTTCGAGGTTTAAGCCTCACCTCTCAAACATGGAAACGCCTTGCGTTATGCTTTTGCCTTTAAAAATACTGATTATATGTACATTATGTTAACTTAGTGTGTGTGTATGTGTGTGTGTATATATATATATATATATATATATATATATATATATATATATATATATGTGTGTGTGTGTGTGTGTGTGTGTGTGTGTAAATACTGATTATATGTACATTATGTTGCCATGTGTACATTATGTTAACTTAGTGTGTGTGTATGTTTGTGTGTGTATATATATATATGTGTGTGTGTGTGTATGTGTGTGTGTGTGTGTGTGTTTATATATATATATATGTATGTGTGTGTGTGTGTGTGTGTGTTTATATATATATATATATATATATATATGTGTGTGTGTGTGTGTGTGTGTGTGTGTGTGTGTGTGTGTGTGGCCCGCAACTGATCATTCTCACGCTACAAGTGTTCAACATGACTTTGCAACTCCTTCATCTGTCTTGCTTGTTCCTCCTTTTTTTCTCCATCTCCTGACGCCAATGAAGGAATTGATCTTCCGCATTGGTTCATCTGGACTAATATCACATCGCCTCGAATTGACAAAAAGCCTAGTGATGGCGGGCTACCAGAGGTAATCGTTGAAGCCAAGCCCTTGCGGTTTGTAGACGAGACTTTCATTCGATTCTACGCATCAAGGTCATTCCGTCTCGAATGAAAGGGCATGCTTCAAGTAGGTGGTAGCATCCCTCCCAATAAAAGAAACGGTATTTCTCCATGTCTATTACCAAACGTGCATCATCAATTACTACCAACTGTAAACGTAGATGGGGATGAAGCATGTTCTTCTTGGATGACTCCAATAGTACATTATTTGAGCTCGAGAGAACTATCAGATTATAGGATTTCAACCCATAAGATTCAAGTCCAGACGGCTAGATTTTCCCTTGTGAATAGGCAATTATATAAACGGTCTTTGGATGGGCCGTATCTTAAGTGTCTCACCGCTCAAGAAAGGCAATATATATTGGCAAAACTTCATGAAGGAATATGTGGAAACCATTAAGGCGGCAGAACTTTGGCTCATAGGGCCCATACACAAGGTTATTATTGGTCAACTATGAGAGCAGATGCAGTCACCTACGTCAGGGAGTGCGACCGCTGCCAACGACAAGCCCCTATCTCAAGGGTGTCGGCTCAAGATCTAACCACCATCACAAGACCTTGGCCCTTTTCTCAATGGGGGATTGATATAGTTGGACCGTTTCCTACCGCCCCAACTCAGAAAAAGTTATTATTGGTTGCCACCAACTATTCCAGCAAATGGATAGAAGTTGAAGCCTTCACCTCCATCAAAGATAAAGATGTTGTCCAATTTATGTTGAAGAATACAGTCTGTCGATTAGGAATACCTCAATCAATTGTAACTGACAATGGGCTACGGTTTGATAGCTGAGAATATGTAAAATTTTTTCCATGAGTTGAAAATCAAAAACTCGTATTCAACCCATGGTACCTACATAGTAAATGGCCGTGCGTAAGCCTCAGAATAAAACTCTATTGGATGACTTTGAAAATGTCTAAGTATCTTCGCTAAAGGAAAATGGGTAGATTTAGGCCACTAGAGTCCTTTTGAGCCTATAAAAACAACCAAATTGAATCCAATTGAGTATCATCAAGCTGTCTCTTAACCGATGGGATAGAGGCTACACTCATAAATCGGGTGCCCACACTCGAACCGAAACCCCAAAAAGCTACATTACTTCAAAGCCATTGTCAAAGACTTAGATATGACAGACGAGCTCCGTGAAGCTGGCTATACATATAGCATCGTGCCAACAAAGAATGACAAACCTATATAACAGGCATGTAAAATAGCGTGCATTCCTAGTCGGAGACCTAGTCTTGAGAAGGGTCTTAGAAAACACGGCTGGCCCAACATCCGGCAAATTCCAACCAAATTGGGAGGGTACATTCATGATAGTAAGAGTGGGGACAGTCGGATTATATGCATTAAATAAACTAGACGGGATACTGCTGTTTCCAGATGTAACACAGGTGTATCTTAAGAAGTATTATCAATAAAATTTTCTTTTAAATATTTTCTTTCTTGAAATTTTAGAATAAGAAGTGTTCCCAAGTATGCTTCCGGCACATACCAAAGTCCGTATGGCTCCTGAACAAGCCACACACACAACCATATACTCCAATTATCGGGCACATGCAAAATCTAGAAGTGGCTCCCTAAATTACGTGGCACATACCCAAGTCCACAAGGCTCTTGCCAAGAAGTACATGCCAAAGTTCAGAAACGGCTCGTAGCTCCATTAGCTAAAGCCAAAGCCCATAAATGTTCTTTACTAGCTCCAGAAAAAGTAATCTATACCTGTACTTAGTTTAAAAACTCTATAAACAATGATATCCTCGAGCAATCATCCTAGTTAAGACTCCAGCAGCGCAAAGTCAGAAAAATAAAAAAAGATATCAATTGCATAAGTAAATCCAAATATCAAATTTAAGAGAATTTCAGCCACTAATAGCGTCGCTGGTTCCATAAAAACATATGTATCATGGCGTACCATAAATTAGAAATACAAGAAAAAGGAACTTAAGATGTTCCGTCAGTCCCCGACAGGGAGCACTCTCTTGAGTTCCTCTATACTCCCTGCAGCTTCACTCTAATCCACCTTGAACGCGTGGCATGTTGGATCTTTGGGTAAGAAAGAAGGACACCTAGGGTTCAGCTAAGAACTCTAAAGGAAGTGGATTAGGAATCTAGGCATGCCATTTGGAACTAAGTTTGATCACCAAATATTGTGTTTGAACATATAACATTCATAACAGCAGGCAGGCAGCTTCAAAGGCATTACGATGATCGCTCATTGGCTACTTGGTCATACCGACTGAGGATTAAAAGAACCCACTTCGCTGGTTATGACCTCCGGTGAGTGGTCAGTTTCAGCCTCTGGGGAGGCGACTTTAAGCTCGACCTTACGCTATCCTCTCAAGTAATCACGGGCGCCTTGTGGACCTGGCGAGTCATCTTCTACCTGCGCCTTCATGTCACTCGTCGTGACTAGCGACCAGCCCAGGCGATTTGAGCTTTCTTTAGCAACTTCATCCCTCTGCGTACCACGGCCACGTATAATCCTCTTTACAAAACCACTCAGCCTTCTGTTCCTAATGCGCTTGGGCTAGCCTTGGCGACTTCTCGCGTCGATCAATTTGCGAAGATACGGGTTTCCTATGTCGTCATATTAGGATGCGACAACCTATAAAAGAAGGGTGTTGAAAAAATCATAGCATAAAACCACGTTCAAGCGTTAGAAGTCTAGCCATACCCTGACTCGGCCCGAATCTCATTAAAATCATGGTTCTGGTGCATTCCATCTTGACCGCTTTTGGTAAGTTTCTATCATATAGCTAGGGAAGGGAATGGAATACTCTTCAGAAAGAGCCACCATCGATATTCAAAGGTTGGCGGGGTAGAGTTCGTGGATATTGGTGATAGAAGTGTCCCTCTAGTTGAAGGGGTTCCAACAGTCAATAATTGACTAGGCAACTCTAGGTAGATAAGGCAGTGTCCGGATTGAAGATGATCTCATAGTAGTTTGGTGAGTTAAGCTGGCTATGGGATCCCTTGGCTGGTATTTGACAATTCTCGAGGTTGGGCGGAGTCACGAGTGCGGACAGATATCTCTGCTGCCAGAGAGCCTCACCCATAACTTTATCAGCGTTGGGAGGTCCTTCGGCTAGAGTTCCATCCTCTAAGGACGTGCAAGCCTCCTTGGAGGCATCCTATGCGGCGCCCTCTAAAGCCGGAAAGGCATCAGAGGCTCGTTTTGGGTCAGGATAATTGTCAAGCTCTTCTAAGCCTCTTCCGTTAAGTCAAGTGGTTTTGACAGCTTTCGCCTAGTATTTAGGGCGTAGTTTCCCCCTTGAGCACTCGCGGCGTGCTTGGCTGTCGCGGGAAAAATCTAGCAAGCAATTGAACATGTTGTCCTTACTCTCTTCAACCGGCTCATTAGCAATCTGGAGAACAGGATGGACACCCTGAGTCTCTCCTGTATGAGGAATTGGATCTACTCAATCCACAAAGCCTTCTAACCCCACGACTAGCCTTGTACTCAGGCCTTCTTTATAACCACTCGCGCCGCTTAGGGAGGGCCTTAGATCTATCTGACCAAAGTGATTGGGCCGAACAAGGTATTGAGGCTTCTTGGCGAGCTGAAGCACTTGAGGCTCTTAAGCGGACCCCACCTGTGAAGAGAAACCCGGGATTGACTTCAGAAGGTCAGCAAGAATAAAATGTTCACCGCCTTAAGCTCTTACAGCGGACCAGTGAGTTCACGTGAGAAGGGACTAGTGCTTAACTCCTGCCGTTTTTTGCGAGCCAAGGAGCTCGTGGTGCACTTCTTTTTAGTGATCTCGAGTAATTCGTCTAATGTCTGATCAACTGCCTTCTCCACCTAGTTGACCCGGTAGGCCTCGCTTATGCTACCTAAAGTTTAAGATGGAACATATCCAATCTCTCGACCTAGGGAGTACAAGCTCCATCAGCTCAAACAAACACAGGAATGTGAGAGGTGAGTTGGATCAAATGAAGCCTAGGAGAACATAGGCGTCTCTACCACGGACCTTTAGCAAAACAACCTTTAACCCCAGTCTTAGGAGGATTCAGGCTAGATTTACAAATTATAGCGAGGGCCGTAGGTGACATAGATGGCGACCCCTAACGAGCTTTAAAGTATAAATGAAAACAAATCTACCCGGTAGAAATATCGATTGGTAGAAGGTTCATTCTGCTTACTCACGCGGTGCTAAACTATACTCAGAGTTAAACTAGAATTAATCTAGTTCGCCTTGATGCAGCGTCATGGAATGGCAGTATAAGGGTGAGTCAAAGTTGTCCCATAAGGAGTTTGAATGCCAAATACTGAATTAGGTCACCTTAATATTATCTAGGCTATGGGTATTGTGTCTTTTGCTGCAAATCAAACTAAGTGAAATAACTATGACCAGGTCTCTTTCCAGGTGAAACCTTTGGGGTTTATGATTTTACGACTACATTCCATGGTGAAGCTGATAAGAATGTTAGCTATAATTTATCACGAATGTTGATGAAGTAGGTGATGTTTTTACGCATCAACCTTTCTCAAGCGTTGGGCACCTATCTCAAGAGTGAGTTTTATTGCATCTACGCCTCCCAACCCGCCTTTCTGCGAGGATTCTCTAACCTCTGATCCTTATTTACCGCATACAAAACCATGATATCTCTATCCTATGATTGATTGTATGATACTTTATTCAATTCCTAGAGTTCCTCTCGTCTTCGACCTGAAAGCCACAGCATAAGACATGTAAATAATGGCAGTATCAACATGTAATCCGTCGAAGTAGGTAACCCCTTGATTTGCAGGAATTAAAAGCTAAATAAAGTGAGAAGATTAAAATTCATCCATGGCGTGTAGTCAAGTTACATGATAAACCTTGGCTTAGATGTTTAGAACATTATGAGATGAAGAAAATACAGATTCAGGTCATAGTCATGAAAATAGAGATCAGAAAACGAGATGAGATGCCCTGGAATCAATTCTCTCAGGCACCCTCCAGTAGCCTTTTCTCCCATTCTTACACACGAAAAATTGACCCTTTTTATGTCTCCGAGGTCAATTTATATCTCATTAAAAATCCTCGGATGGGCCTTGAAATGGATCAAATTAGGGCTCAATTTCTCCACCCACTCAAGTGCGTGGAAGTTCCACGCAGGTGCGTGGCTAAGCACCTAAAAATCTACTCATCGGGCACGCGGGGTGCGGCAGGGTCCATAAAGTGTATTTGGCCCTTGTCTTTGCTCCATCTCTTCGCGCACTGCGTGAGCCATAACTCTCAGCCCAGACTCAGTCCAGTTCATGGACTCTATGAAAGCTCTTGAAGTCAGAATCCACACACACTAAGAACAGTTCATCATATGTCATTTATAGATTGAAAATGCAATGAACAAAGTGGTTAAGGTTGTTCTTAACGCTGTAGTTGCTTCCTTGTTTTTATTCCAACTTCCTGAATGTGTATCTCCCTTGTCCAGATTCCGAATTGAGTGATCGTGGTCTTGTTGGAAAGCTTGTGAAGTCTAGAATGTAGTTCTGGGTAGTTTAGAGCCATTTGATCTTCCCATTAATATAGAAAAATTGAAAGATCATATATGTTGTGCTATGTTTGCTGATTTTCCACTTTCTCATTTTGTCTTCACTCCAGAATTACTTTGAATTACACTTAAATGGATGACGAGTCATAAATATAGACATTTAGAGCATTGAGGACACTTATTTAACATAAAAAATTACTAAAAACTAAGTAAAACATAGGGTTGTAATGAATATTTTATATACTCATCACAACCCATCAGAATCCGAAAGACGTTAGAATGTATAAGTATAGGAGGTGCCCTAGTGAAGTGCAAAAAACTTCTTGTCAAAGGCGGGATAAGACGAAGTCCGACCTTAAAGCGTTCATGTGTGAAATAAATGGCATTATCTACCCCTCCTATAGTTGGGGCAACCGGGCTATTTTCCACCTCCAGTCTAATGTTGGCAGGAACCTGATTGAACGATCTCAATTCCTCATGTTTCTTAATGACTAAGTACACATAGTGGGCCTTTCCGGGGAGATCTCATACACACCTAAGCTTGACTCAGTGATCTTCCCATGATCTCTCCCCATTCTACAGGCAAACAAATAGAAAAATGGGATCAGCTTAAGGCCCATTAGGCAACGAAGGCGACAAAACCCTCGAAAGACAAAAGAAATCCCCCTTTGGAGGTTCAACAACCCACTAGTAACATGACCTAAGAACCCCGAACTAGGAACCTTCCACGGAACCTAATGGGATTTCCCCTGACACAGAATGTCCCACACACGCCTAAGCATCATCCTTTGGGCCCCTCCAGGTAGTGATCGCACCCTCAAAGGAACAAAAACTTTTGTAGCAGAAATGCTCAACAAATAGAGCCACAAAAAAAAAAAAAAAAAAACAACAACCTGAAAAGAAAGCCCAGTAGCTTGAGATTTTGAGTTGAAACTCCTGGAAAGTGAAATTTATTAAGGGATCTCGATGATTCCTTTGAAAGAAAGTTTCGCGAAGCATAGGAGAAGAAAATTTATAATAAGCAAGAGCTTTATTGAGGAAATCGTAAGGAACAACACTCGGAGCCCAACCCCTATATATAGGGACAAAACATTAACGAGAACATTAAATGTGCCGTCAGGATAGCATGCGCCGTAGACACATTGGGAAACGTGCGCTTCCCATGCGCTTTGTATCCAAACACACTTCACCTTCCGACATGTTCAATGTACGCATCAATTCTCCCAATCCTACCAACTTTTACTTTTGAGGCTTAAAGCATAGTATTTTCCCTCGGCGAAAAAGCATAAAGTTCGGTAGGAATAGGGGCATTGTAGTACCATGATCTTTATGAAATGGTTCAAGCACATCGTATTAAAACCGGTAGGGTATTATCAAGGCAGAGGAGAGTCTTAAAGCCCATTTTGAAAGCCATGGTGTCTTCTCAAAAATTTATCCATCTTCCCCTTCTTGATCATAACATTTTCTTTTCTTTTTCTTACCAATAATAGAAAGTATTTGAAAATCATACAAGCTCAATTAAAGCAAATGTATCATTTTACCTTGTATAATCTTTTATAACTAAATACGAGAAAGGTGTGAAGAATTATATCAACCCAAAAATCAAATATTCTAAATAACTTTGGAAAAGACAAATTTTCTACAAACTTTCTTCTACCAAAATCTACTCAGCAAAACTTATAGATGATAAATATTTAACAAGAGTAATGAGTATATTAATTTAAGTGGATTCAACTTGCGTATCAAACATATTTGATTTATCAAAAAGCATTTTAGGAAAAATAGAAAGAGTCAATCCTTTAAAAATAAAATGATTCGACCAAAGTGCAGTATTTTTGTAGATCAAACAATTAAAAGATGTTCCAATATTATCAGATTTTTCATAGAATATGTCACCATCATTTTTAATCTAGATAAAAAATGAAAATATTGAAATATATAAACATTTATATTGAAAACTATTTATTAAAGAGTGATGGTATATAAATGTCATAAGTAGATTTGAAAAAATCCACATCCGAATTCATACAAAATCTCTAATTAAAAAGAAAAAAAAAGACCATGCAACAAATTGGAGGCACGGTCAAACCGTCAGAAAACAAGTCACTCACACAGCAGGATAGCAATCAAGAGTGGTAGACTTTCAACGTTTTTAACCACATTAGCCAATCGGAAAAGGTCACGTGTCATTAGTGTGGCATCTTTCTGTGGGACCAATTGTCAAACTAGTTTCTTTTTGTCACATCATTAAAACCTTAGTTGATGACTATGTTTTTAAATTTTTCAAAAGGTTAATTAGACTTAAAGTTAAAATTAATGTCTTAAAATCGAATTTTCACCTTCATTCCAATCTAAACATAGTTCAATATTTAAAGTCACAAATACATCATCTATTCTTGTTAGATATTAGGACGTAAGAATCGATAATTCCCTCTAAATTCGGTCATTGCCTTTATCTCATATAAACATTTAAGAAGTTCTAAACGATCAAGCATTTAAAGCCCCTAAATGAACCCCTTAAATTTTTTATGTGGTACTTATTTAAAGCCTAAATAAATCCAAAGCATTTAAAATAGCCAGAATCCACTTATATTTTTTTAAGTGATATTTATTTAATAATATTTAGCGACACCATGGTGGTAGACACCATTCAAAAATAGAAAGTTTTAAGGAGATGACTTGGAAAATATAAAGTTAAATGATATAAATACCCACTACCCACTCTTATTCCTTGTAACTGTCAAAAAAATCACTACCTTATAAATTTATGAGTGATTTTTTTTACCGATGATTAGTAAAATTATGGCAATACCCTTATTTAAAGTCTTAAATAAATATAAATTATATTTATGATGTCCTTGTCCGATCGTTGAACCGTGAATCAGCTTTTGGTTTAGTGATCGGTTTAGTTTTCAGACATTGGATTGCGAAATAGTCATCAACCATGATTTTAACTTTAAGCCTAAAATCATAGTTATTGTACATAATTTTAATTTTTGAAAAATTTAAAATCATATTCATGATGTGATAAAAATATTTTTGGAAAACTTTTCTTAAAGATTATTTTGGGACATGATGTTCTATACCTTAACAGTGAAGTTTTTGATTAAAATACTCTTTAAAAAAATTACAAATTAGTTTTGGATTATGAAATGACGAACATGACTTCACCATTAAATTTCAATTGCCACTATCTTGAACAACGACTTTATATTTTTTGAAAGCAATTGTCATTGTCTGAACAAACATTACTCTGCACTCTATAATTTTTGTAAAACCAGAAAATTCTAATTTTTACGAAAAGGATAAAATAGTAATTTAAGTTAAAATCTGGAATTTTCTAGATCTCGGACGACAAAATGGACTTTACCGTGGAATCGTCTCATGAAATCCTAGCTACCACGTCGGATTTACATTAGAATTCAGGAAACGATGGAGCTATCTTGAGCTGGTATCAGGTGTCGTATGGCCAAACATGAGAGGCATGTGATGTGACAAAAGTCACCTACTACATGTACTCATGTGACACATGTTGCATGATTAGAGAGTGGATGGAGATGAATGACTTAAATTAAGCCATGTGTCAAAAAGCTTTTAAATCAAGAGCCATAAGGGCCATGAAAGGGAATTAAGAGTGAAAAGAATTAAATAAAAAAATAAGACAAAAGGCTTAAATGCTTCTCCGTGAAATTTCTTTGAAGCGTGCGTGAGGGAGAACCAGTTTTAGAAGAGAGAAAGTGTATTCTCTCCAAATTTCCCGGCTTCGGACCGTCGGTTCTTGTCGGGCGAAACTAAAGTTGATCTAAAGCCTCTTGAGACTCTAGCGTGGACATCGATTTTATGGGTTAGACAACTCCAAGAGTGAGATCTTTTCCTGCGGTTTATTCTTTGGCTAGAGTCATTTTTAATGAATGGGGTTGTTGAGGCTTGGATGGCGTGTTTTAAATCTCAAAATATTTGAGCAGAGGTGAAGAAAATCACTGAGTGTGGCGTGAGCAGGCGCGAGACTAGGGTTACTGTTGCATTCCGCGTGATTTGTGTGTGATTTTTGTGTTGTTTTGGTGATTCAAAATGAATTGCTTGGATTGTTATTAGCCCATGTGAGCTAATTTTGATGTTATTGCCATGAATTGAATAACATGATTTATGTGAGTTAATTTGTTAATATATGCATGTAAAATATATTAGCATGAATTGGCTTTAGAAATGGCATATTCCATATGGGGCACCCTAGAATGTTAGGTGTGAGTGCATGACATGAAAGAAAATGAAAGAACAATGAAATGGATTTGTGATAGAATTTCAAAGGAAGATTTTGAAAAATTGCCTTGGAGAGATTGTCCAAGCCAGTTCATCTCGGAGAATTGGACCATATTTGTTTGGAGAATTACCTAGCGGTCGCCCTCAGGTTGTCGATAGATTTTCTTTGAAACTTCGGTAGTATGTTTTTAGAAAACAAAAACATTTACATTTTGAAAACTGTATTTTCTCACATTTGAAACTACGCGTGGCTATTGAGAGTCGTGGACTCGAGACGTAAGGATTGGGCATGTAGACATTCAAGTAGGATCATGTATTTGCTTGAGTGTGTTTGGTTGCCATTACATGCGGCTTAGGTGGGGAGTAACCATAGCAGGAGATTATCGCTCTTTGGGCATTGCTCACTATGTCGAGGATCATTATTTCAGGTCTCGGGAGTGTATGGGAGGCGACCTTACTCACTGAAGTAGCTTTTAGAAGAAAGCGGGATTATTAGTTTGACATTTCTTTGTAAACATATGTATTAAATTCCCTAGAATTTTGATATATGTTTTTGGTTAGAATAATGTATACCCAGACTATTGTAATATAGTTGGTTAGATTTTTGGTGAGTATTAATGTATGGACCCAAGTGGCCATTTTTACTCATGTATGGGTCTCATGACATGAGACACAGGTATTCCGTAGGTTGACAGTGGTCAACGGGACACTCCGGGTTTTGGGGCGTCACATTTTTCCTCTTTTTGGTATACATTTATTAATTTAATCTACACCCCTCCACCAATTTTTGAAACAAATATTTCTAAAATATATTGTGTATTTGTAAAAACAAGCTCAATGTTTCCAAAAAAAAAAAAAGAGATAATTTTTGAACAATTCATAAATTATCTTTTAGGCAAAAAAAAAAAAAATCATAATAATTTTGTAAACAATTCATAAATTATCTTTTTTTTTAACAATATATTCTCTTTTAAAGAAAAGATAATATATAATTCATAAAAAAAAGAAAGATAATTTTTGAACAATTCATAAAATTAACTTTTAGGAAAAAGAATTCATAATAATTTATTTGAATAATTCACTAAGTATCTTTTTTTAAACAATATTCTTCTTTTTTGAAAAAATATTAGAGTTGAAAATATGGGTTGAGCCCGATGGGCCAGCCAGGTGGCGATATTTTGGAGGTGGGCAATAAAAATTAACGGTCTGAATAAATTTGGGCCCTATTGTTTTTTTTTCGACGGGGTGACCAGCGACTCATACGCAGGTTAGGAGCTAGGTCAGAATTTTTATTATTAATTTTAAAAAAATGACATATATATATATATATATATATATATATATATATATATATATATATATATATAACATATATATATATAATTTGTTGTCTAGGTGACCATATTGAGCCCAAGTTAGGGCTCATCTGGGCCTATTGAGAATTTTTTTTCTAAACCCTACGATGACCATACTAATTAAGATGAAGATTAAGGGCAGTGGATTTCATTTGAAACTTTGATTTGTAGTTTTTATGATATCATTTATTTGTCACTTTATTTTTTTAGTACTTTGAATATGAACATGTTTCTTAGTCTTGTTTATTAAACTTTGACATGTTTACAATTTAATGTTTCATTTTTTATCATGACACTTTGAAGTTGATTGTGGTTGATACTTCATTAATTTTAATTATGACGTTGTTGTACTTAGTTGCTTAATAGCTATTAGTTAGTTTGGTTATAAATTTATAATGATGTTTAACATTATTTACTTATTTACGTTTATTTAAGACTTTAAATATTATTATATTGTCTAGGCTCCATCATTTATGCATTAACTATTATAAAATACGTGTGTGCTGTTTTTTTTATTTGAAGAATGACAAAATTAGATAAATTACAAGTTTAGCAATTTCTTAAAAATTTGTGGTTTGTATGACTCACACATCGACCGGGGGCTGAGGCTGTAAAATCATGCCCAAATAAATGTGGGGTGAAATGGCCCAGCTTGTTTTGTGTGACCGAATGGGCGAGTCGACATCGTTTTCGAGCATAAAAAGATAATATATGATTCATAAAAAAAAAAGATAATTTTTGAAGAATTCATAAATTATTTTTTTTAACAATATATTATATTTTTTTCAAAATTATAATATATAATTCATTAAAAAATATAATGTTTAAACAATTCATAAATTATCTTTTAGGAAAGAATTCATAATAATTTTTTGAACAATTCAAAAATTATATTTTGAACAATGTATTCTTTTTTTCTAAAAATATAATATATATAATTCATAAAAAAATATAATTTTTTGAACAATTTATAAATTATCTTTGAGGAAAAAAAAGAATTCATAATAATTTTTGAACAATTAATAAATTATGTTTTTCATTTTCAAAAAGATAACATATAATTCATAAAAAAGGATAATTTTTTAACAATTCATAAATTATCTTCTTCTTTTTTTAATAATATATATTCTTTTTTTGGAAAAAGATAATATATAATTCATAAAAAAATATAATTTTTAAAAAATTCATAAATTATCTTTTAGGAAAAAAAATTTCATAAATTATCGTTTACAAAAAAAAAAAAAAAAATTCATAACCATTTTTTGAACCATTCATAGATTCATAACATCAGCTAGCCAAGATTTTGATTTTGATCTTTGTGGTGCTGATGGATTTGTTAGGGACAGTTGGATTTAAATGGATACGATAATTGGAGGCACAGTCAAGTAGGCCGGCTGAATCAGCCCGATTAGGGCCCGAGTTGCCACTCGATTATCGTGCAAGGATTGTGAACAAGATGTGAGTGTTGTTTGTTTCCCGATGTCTGATTATTTTTTAAATTTTTCCTCTTTGGGGATATCTTGGAGTGTTTTCAGTTCAAGCACATGTGAATTTTGAGAATGTTTTTGGTGGCGGGTAATGGGTTGTGTCAAATGTTTTTTGTTATGAATCATTGAGAGTTGGTTTGTGGAGCTGCGTAATTAAGAAAAATAATTTAAAGATGTTGTTGATTTGTGACTCGAATTTGGTTTTGGGCTCTTTTGTGTAAAGAAAAATTTAAGAAAAAAATAGGGATATGTTGCGGTAGTAGAAGAGCCCTCGCCCTATTGTTGATCCACAAGGGTTGGTATGGACCTTTAATAAGCGAACCATTTCTTCTTTGTCCGTGGTTTTCTTAATGGTTTCATAAATCTTAGTGTTTGTCTTTGTTTCGTATTTTATTATCGTGCCATGATTCGACGAATTTGGTTGGACCTGGCTTAGGGTTTTAGAGTCGTGTGGTGTCAGACTACTTGATTTAGAAATTGATGAAATACAGGATATTATTAGGTAGGTAGTTGATGAGGTTATGAAATCTTTGCTTCCCTTTGAGCTCTTTCTAAAATGGATATTTCGGCTTCCATCATGATACATTTCCTTAATGTTCCATGGGTCCTATGTTTTTGAAGTTTAAAATTGCCAAATTTGATTAGGTTGGCACATGCTTCTTTGAAGCTTCACATTCTCACCTTGTCCCGATTCGGTTGGATTGTACGTATTTGCTCTATCTATGTTGGCTGGTGTAGTCAATCGTAGTTGTTCTTATGCAAATAAATGAAAGGTGATAATTCTAAATAAAGTGGACAGATTTAGTAGGATAAAAGTGAGGATCCTGATGATTGCCTATGCTTCTCACGTATCCATTTATGTGAGCTATCAGACTAATTGCACAATTTTTGAGTGAAGAATGGATGATTGAGAAAAAGCTTTGAATAGATGAGACAAACCTTACAGAACTCATGTGAGTTGTTTATGGTGCATCATCTTTGATGTTGAATTTGGTTCTAGGATGAGTGGAATCGGTTTCTAGGTCTCCCGAGGTGGTTGCCCCTGAAGCGCTCCAAATCCTCGCGAATGTTTCCAGGTTTGAAACTGCGCCCTCAGATGATTGTTCTTCTCCCCTCTTCTCTATTTTCGGCCGGCCCCTACTTATTGAGGGCTCTTCAGGCTTGGGGGATTTCCATGGGCATGAGGCCTTGGGGGAAATGGAACCGTTGAGGTGGCCGGTTGAAGTGGAGTGGGGGGGGAGATCACTGTAGTGCTCTACGATGGAAGTTGATCAAGCAATAGTGGGTTTGGGCCCGCTCTGAGAGTGGAACCATGTGCACGTCCAGAGTGTTTGGGATATAATAACTGGGAAGACAGTTGCCTAATCAAATTTAGTGAATTTCTAGGGATTCCAACGATGGGTTTTGAAGAGGAGATTTTGGAGTTGTTGCGAAAAATGGAGTCTTAATAGCAAAGAAATAAAAGGAAGGGGTACCCTATAGAGACTAGATGTGAGAGGGAGTTAAGGAAGTTGGAATGCACTATAAACTACAGTGGAAAGGGTCAAAATAGAGGAGGAAGAGACAGGGGGAATTTCTTGTTAAAGTTAAAATGAAGCTAAAGCTTCTCTCGTGGAATGTTAGAGGAGCGAACAATCCGGACAAAAGGAATGTCATTAGAAATTTTATTAGGTCTCAGAGGGTGGATTTGGTGTGCTTGCAAGAAACCAAGATTCAAGAGATGTCCTCGGCTGATGCTCGCAGTTTTGGGGTGGGTAGATTGGCTGAGTGGAAGGTGGTGGAGGCAGAGGGAACTGCAGGGGGAATCCTTGTCTTTTGGGACACAAGAAAATTGGAATTGGTGGAGGCTGAAATAGGCCAGTTTTCTGTTACATGCTTGTTTAAAAATGTGGAGGATGGTTTACGCCCAGGCCTTCCACGAGGGTGCATGTGATGAAGAGGTCTGAGGGAATTGTTTTGGGAAGAAATAGGGTCTTTGAAAGGCTTGTGGGAGGGGCCCTGGTGCATTGGTGGAGACTTCAATATGGTTCTATCCCCCAAAGAAAGAAACTCGGTGGGTAGGCTCTCACACTCTATGAGGCGCTTTATTGAAGTTCTTAATGAGTTGGGGCTTAGAGACCTCCATTTGCAGGGGGGCCCTTTCACCTGGAGGAGTGGCCTCAATAACTAGTGTATGTCCCGTCTTGACAGATTTTTGGTTACGGCCGATTAGGAAAGTCAGTTTAGCAATGTGATTCAAAGCACTCTCCCGAGACTAGTGTGTGACCACTGCCCCGTTTTGTTAGACAATGATGGGATTAAATCCGGGCCTTCGCCCTTCCGGTTTGAGAACATGTGGTTGAAGTTTGAAGGCTTTAAGGACCTCCTTAGCGGCTGGTGGCAAAGCCTTCACTTTTATGGCTCCTTTAGTTTTGTTCTGTCTTCGAAATTAAAGGCCACGAAAAGGAATCTTAAGGGCTTGGAACAAAGAGGTTTCGGTAAATTAGTTTAAAAAAATAAGGAGGCTTTATGCAGGATCTCTTTTTGGGATGACGTGGAAAAGGAAAAGGAGTTGTCCTTGGGAGAAGCAGAGGAAAGGGAGAAGGCTAGAGAGGATTATAAGAAGTGGGTTGATTTGGAAGAGGTCTCATGGAGACAGAAATCCATAGAAATCTGGTTGAAAGAAGGGGATAGAAATACGGGGTTCTTTCATAGAATGACCAATTCTCATAGGAGGAGGAATTCTATTAGGAGCATCAGAATTAATGGTAGAAGATTTGTCAAGGAGCCTGAGATTAAAGAAGGTCTGGTTGGCGCTTTCCAAAGTCTCCTCTTGCCTCAAACAATTGGCGCCCGCCTTTTCTAGATCTCCAATTCAATCTAATTAGTGAAGATCAAGCTGCTAAGCTGGAAGAAATGTTCACAAAGGAGGAAATCCTAGCAGCAGTCTCAGGGCTTAACGGCGATAAAGCCCCAGGCCCAGATGGTTTTCCACTAGCTTCTGGTATTTCAGTTGGGATTTGGTGAAAGAGGAGGTTATAGTCTTCTTTAGGGAATTCTTTTAGCATAACCAATTTGTTAAAAGTCTGAATGCTACTTTCTTGGTTTTGGTTTCCAAGGGAAGTACTGTTGAGGATCTTAAGGACCTAAGACCCATTAGTTTAGTGGGAAGTCTTTACAAAATCTTATCGAAAGTGTTGGCCAATAGAATCAAAAGGGTTATGAGGTTGATTATATCCCAGTCTCAGAATGCGTTTGTTGAAGGGAGACAGATTCTTGACGCAGTGCTAATAGCTAATGAGGCTGTGGACTCTATCCTAAGAAGGAAAGAGAAAGGGATTCTTTGTAAGTTGGACATTGAAAAGGCTTATGATCACATCAGGTGGGATTTTCTCTTTCAGGCTCCGGAGAGTATGGGGTTTGGCTCTAAATGGATTAGATGGATTAATTGGTGCATCTCACAGCTTCTTTTTCTGTCTTGTTTAATGGCTCTCCTACGGGGTTCTTACGAAGCTCTAGAGTCGAGACGAGGACCCTCATCGCCCTTTTCTTTTGTATCGAGAATGGAAGCCACAGGTTGTGCGCTTCATGACGGTGGAAGGCAATTTCATTTATGGGTGCAGGTTTGGGGGTAGAGATGGTGGGGAGATTGTCATCTCTCATCTTTTGTATGCTGATGATACTATCATTTTTTGTGAAGCCAACTCTGAGCAGCTGATGTACTTGAGATGGACCTTGATGTGGTTTGAAGCCTTTTCAGGTTTGAAAATTAATCTGAACAAGAGCGAGATTATCCTTTGGGTAGAGATTGGACAACGTGGAGGGTTAGAGTGCGAGGCTTGGTTGTGGGGTTGGTTCCCTCCCCCACTATGTGTAGGTCTTCCCCTTGGGGCTCTCACGGTATGGGGTTGGGATTCTATTGAAGAAAGATTCAGAAAAAGATTGTCATCCTGGAAAAGACAATATATCTCAAAGGGTGGGAGGCTCACCCTCATTTGGAGTACACTGTCTAGCCTCCCCATTTACTTCCTCTCTCTGTTTAGAATGCCAAAACTTGTTTGTTCTAGACTGGAGAAGATTCAAAGAGACTTTCTATGGGGTGGTGGCAATCTAGAGAGTAAACCACACCTTGTCAACTGGAAAACTGTTTGCCTAGAGAAAAGTAGAGGGGGTTTAGGGGTTAGAAGCCTTTCCAAGATGAATCAAGCATTGCTATGTAAGTGATGTTGGCGGTTTGCTAATGAGAGGGACACTCTTTGGAGACCGGTGATCAGCACCAAGTTCGATGAGGAAGATGGGGGCTGGAACACTAGGGACATTAGGGGAGGTTATGGCATTGGATTATGGAAAGACATCAGAAAAGAATGGATCACCTTTTCTCAAAACTCCACTTCCTCCTTAGGAAATGGTAGGAGGCTTGGTTTTTGGAAGGACCCTTGGTGCGGTGAGATTGTCTTGGTGCGCCTTCCTTTGTTCAATTTGGCGGAGTTCCGCAGATGCGGGGGTAGCCAGTGTTTGGGATTCCTCAAGGGAGGATAGGGGGTGGTCTGATCTTCCCTAAGACCTTTTAATGATTGGGAGGTGGAAGAGGTAGAAAGGTTCCTTCACTTCCTGCACAACAAGAAAATTAGGCCCTTTCAAGAGGATCGGCTGGTATTAAAGGAGACTATGACTGATGGTTTTTCAGTTAGACATATGTACCGTAAGCTGATGCATTCTCTTCCTACGGATTTCCCTTGTCGTTCCACTTGGAACCCAATCGTTCCCCTAAACTGGGTTTTTTTGCTTCGGAAGCTTCC
Source organism: Tetrastigma voinierianum (assembly GCA_016808115.1). Lineage (NCBI taxonomy): Eukaryota > Viridiplantae > Streptophyta > Magnoliopsida > Vitales > Vitaceae > Tetrastigma > Tetrastigma voinierianum. The sequence goes on along the minus strand of JAEQBH010007513.1, from coordinate 121,231 downwards.
TGGGTAAGGTGCTTACTCTTGACCAGCTAAAGAGGAGGGGGATCCCCCTAGTAAACAGGTGTTTTTTATGTGAAGAGAATGAGGAAACAATAGACAATTTGCTTATCCATTATTTGAGAGCCAAGATGTTGTGGGATCTTTTTTTGGCCATTACCGTAACTCGGTGTTCCCCCTAACGGTTCGCCAACTTCTCCTTGCTTGGCAAAGCGTTAGTGTCAACAGAAAACGGAAGAGAGTTGGTTGGCGGCCCCTCTTTTATTACAGGCCATGGAAGGGAAAGAATAGGGTGGCTTTTGAGAAGCATGACCCCCTACGCTATGGGGATGAAATATGTCTTTTTGTTTATCTTGTGGTCATGGGCTAAGTTGTATAATGTTGATAACTTAAAATTCTTTGCTTGGTAGGGTTTTGACTTGGCTGGGGTATAGGTGAGAGTGAGTTTGTGTTTTCCTTTTTTTGTACTCCTCTTGTGTACTCTTTGGGAGCCTTGTGCTCGTTTTTCTTCTATATATTGCTATTTACCGATCAAAAAAAAAAAAAAAAGTTGGTTCTAGGATGAGGAGTATGCACTTGGCTTGTCTAGCAGTATGCTTTTGTGTATTTTTCCATATTACGCTTGGTGGATGATGTAAAACACGTCTGATAGAGCAGAGAGGAGGTTGGTCTTTGCATTAGTATCGAAGCCGAGGAGAGATGCATGGATAAGTTCAGTCAACGGGGTGGGAAAGAATTGAGATATATCTTTGTTTTTGTCTCTTGAACTTGGCACAGAGTGGCTTGTTAAAAGTTCTGAGGTCATGTTTAAGGCGGTCTAAACAATGGCCATCCCAGGCTAGACTAGTCCTGGCGAGGAGGGTACTTTCTGACGTTCTGGCTTCTATCCTCCATACCGGTTTCTTACATTGTGTACGAAGAACCTGCTTGAATAGATGGGTTCAATTGGAATAATATGTTGGATTTAATGAATTGGTAGGGGAGGCAAGACATAATCGATTCATGTTTCCATTTATCCACGGGTGTGGTTCCCATCGTCTGAATATTGGTTCACATAATAAATTATAGATGAGTGAGTTCTCACATAAACATGCAGAAACAGGGAAGAAATTTGGAGCGACAAAGGTGATAGGTAATATCGCCAAAGGTTGAAAGGATGAGAAAATCTGTAAACTAGGCATCATACGAGTTACTTAGAAATATAAAATGTTAAAAATGCGCATCTGGTTTGACAAGAATTACGAGATAGGACTTCTTGTTGCGAGTTCTAAGAAATGGAGTTTGAAACATCATTTTCTAAACTGCTCTCTTTTCTTTTGTGCGTTCTAAATTTGAGTTCCATCGTCTTTGTGTGTTGGTTTTATATCTGCTGGTATGGTTTACTCAATGCTACTATGATTTTCCTAATCAGAGTGTGAACTTCTTCATTTACTTGTTTGATAATGTTGTTATTGTTTGTTTGTACTGGACTGGACGCTTTGGGCATCTGTTATGGACAAGAGGGTTGGAATGAGCTCGGAAAATTCTTTGGTAGGTTTGAGGAAAAGATTTATCTCTTTGGCGCCACAAGCCGGGTATATCCATCATGCAAAAGTCTTATAAATTTAGTTACCTGCATGAGTTGGTTTATTCTACTAAGTTTCAACATTGATTCTAATTCTCTGTTGTCCGGTCATCTTAGGTACATTACCATTTGTATTCTGATTACCTTGATGGCTAATTTCTATTATGTATATTATTGTTGATTCCTTTTCTATGTTGTTTGGTCATTATTGTGTATATATCACGCATATTAAGTTATCTTTATGGTTCATTTCTATAAAAATAATTATAGACATAAAAATTTTAGTTAGACATTATCATTTGTCAATTTGGAGATTGACAAGTGGCATGTGGTGTATCATAAAAAAGGTAACATTGTGACTTTAAAAGGCTATAGAATTTGGTCTTTCAAAATTGATCAAATTTTTGTTAGAAGAGAATTAAAATAAATATATATTACAAATTCCAAATGGAAACAAATATTTGAACTGAATTCAAAAGAGAATAAAAACATAATTACTATTCTTTTGTTGGCAAATTTCGTTAATGAATAAAACAAGTTGTGAAAATCAAGGAGCAAATTTCTTAGTGCGCAACTAAATTGTAGAATTTCAAATTTTAATTCTCTAATTTCACCTATAAATAAGTGACTCATTCAATAAGGGACTTCTTTAAATTGGCAAAAATCACTTTATATTAGAAAGAGGGCTTCACAAAGAAGAAAATGCCTCACAAAATCTTCCTGCATGTCCATAAAACAAAACAAGTACTATATACATCATTTCGCTACACATGCCTTATCTTTACATTTCAAAAATTTCATTTGGGAATAGAGATTCTGGTGTTTCAAAAACAAAATATTTTCATTTTCATAGATCTTCAAATTGTGATCAACGTGCAATAATTAGAGGAACAATTATTTTGCAAAAGAATATTTTCATCAAAGACTATAACCTATAATATTTTCAATCTTATTGCAACCTGCAAAGATTGACAAAGAGGATTTAAATAAATATTCTCTTATTGAAAAATTCAAAATTCTCTTCTTGTTAAATTTTCTTAATGAAGAAGACAGTTGCCAAAATCAAGGAATTGCATTTCTTTGAATTAAGCAACTAAATCTTGGGCCCGCTAATGAGTCTAGCTTCAGTGGTTAAGAGCTAGGGTAGACATAAGGAGGGTCCCGAGGTTCGAGTCTCGGTGAGAAAACGAAGACGTGGGGAACATAATGCTATGATGTAATTCAAAGTGAATAGATGTCAAAGAAAAAGATATCTTGAGGATTCAAAATTTGTTCCCAGGTATCATGTATAAATGAGTTCAAAGGCTCGAGAATTTATGGGCCATACTTTTCAATTTTTAGGTCACCTCCCAGGTTGGTGATTTAATCAAAAAGATAGAGTTGATTGGGTGGCAAGATTCATCACCAGAAAAAAAAGATATGAATGGCTGCTCCTATCTGGACAGTTTGGAGAGAGAGAGAAATAGGGAGAAATAGGGCTGTGTTCAAAGATGTGGTGCCCTCGGTTCAAAGGATGAAAAATGCTTTTGTATATGTTCTCTGGTTCTTGGTAAAGGCATAGCTGATTTTTCGAGTCGCCAATTCTTTGGTTTTTGTGTATGTTGGAGTGCAAGTGTAAGGCTGGTATTGTTTCCATCCCCAACATCTTTCATTTTTGTCTGTTTGCAACCTTGGTATACTTAATGTATGCTTTGGGTTTGCCCTCTTTCTTTAATATATTTACGCTGGTTTTCCTATAAATAAATTTACCTATAAATGCGGTGTTGCATTCAATGAGGGGACTTCTTCGGATCGACAAAAGCGACTCTACATGAGAAAGCCGCAAAATCTCCTTGCAAGTCAATGAAGCTAGAAAACCCAGCGTCCCTTTGATTTTTGCCCACACATGCAATCTTACATTTTCAGTTCATCGGGGCAATAGCAGCGATCCTTGGTTGATCTCTCGAGAAATTTATTTTATCATCTTGTCTCGAATTGTGATTGGTAGAAGAATCAAAGGAAATATTCTTTGCAAAATAATATTGTCTCTGAATTTTTCCCACAATATTTTCAATCTTAATAAAATTCTTGTGCACGTATTTTCTATTGTTTTGTTCAATTTTCAGACCACATGACATTGTGCACGATAACAAAAACAACAATTGTGTTGGATATCCTTTATTTATCAAAATATTTACTCAGTCATTCATCTCTTTATCAATCTTGGAACATTATTTGGTATTTGATAAATTTTCTTTTGTCCATTCAAAATATTTGAATGTGTATGTTAGTTGAGTTCTTAACTTGAGATCCACTGATAGGTGTGTGTGTGTGTGTAAACTATTTCTTTTAAATTCTGGATCCGACTACACACGAAAAATATCACTTTGAAGATACTTACAATGGAATGAAAACTCAGAGCTGCATTGGCCAATAATCTACCATCAACTCTGTGGGTAATAGCAAAAACCCCAAGATCTAGGTAATAGGAATATTACATAACGTGTGCTTCCATTTCCATATTATTATGGTGATATGCGGTATGGTGTTCTTACTTTCTTTATTTTCCTATTTTCATATTTCAAAACACAAGCATTTACTCCATAAAAAATGTTGTTTTTGCATTGCATTAAACCAAATTCACCTTTACGATGGATTATATATATATATATATATATATATATATATATATATATATATATATATATATATATATATATATATATATATATATATATATATATATATATATATATATATATAAATTTTTATGCATACAAAAGGTATTATTTTGTGAAGTCTTAAATCTCTTACAACAAAGCACTAGTTCTTATCATGTATACCTCACGCACCCTCCTTTAGGCACATTAATATATTTTCTCTTTGCCTACACACATAATATATGTTTATATATTGAGCAATGCTAAGTGTTGATTTATTATTACAGTAGAGTTTCATAGGCTTGCTCCATTGAACCTTCAAATCTTCTAGAATGATCTTGACCCCTGGCAATTCTCTCATGCTCCTGTCGTAGCTCTAAGCTTTTCTGCGCTTGAAATTTGTCGCTACCACATTTTGTTTCTTACTCCTACAGGATACTAAATTTACCCTAAGAAAGGTACAATAGCCTATAGTTGACCGCCTGTCCAATGGAGATCCTGCAAAATCTGCATCGGTGTATATTTCCAAAGCAATACATGATGTTTTATTGAATAAGATTCCATTTCTTGGATATGCCTTTAAATAATGGAGGACCGATAGGCTACCTATCGGTGAATTTCTCTTGGATCATGCATGAATTGAGTAATTACACTCATTGAATAGGCTATGTTGTGCAAGATAAATGAGTTTCCCAACAAGCCTTTGATACATTTTTCTATCCACTTTCTTCTCTTCAAGTGCTTCACTTAATCTATGATTTTTTTTGTTCAATGGGAGTCGCAACTGGTTTACTAGCCATCATACTTGTTTCCTTGAGAAGATCAATAACATATTTTGTTGAGAAATGAAAATGCCTTGCTTAGACAAGCACATAATTGAGGAATACTTCCAATTTTCCAAAATCTTTTATTTCCAACTCCTTGGCTAGGCACTACTTCAAGGTATATTTCTCTTTCTCATCATTCCCTTCACCGATAATGTCATCAACATACACAATTAATGATTTGACTCCCCCTAAAGTTGAATGTTTTATGAAAAGTGTATGATCTTCTTGGCTTTATTTGTAACCATTAGCTATCATAACCTTGGTAAACCTTCCAAACCAAGCACGTGGGAGATGTTTTAACCCATATAGTGCCTTATTTAACCAACAAACCTTGTTTCCATCATCCCCATTGAACCCTAGTGCAATACTCATTTTAATCTCTTCTTCTAAATCACACCATAAAAAGCATTTTTACATCATACTGTTGCAATTCCCTATCAAAATTAACAGTCAAGGATAGCAAAATTCTTACTGTATTCATTTTGCAACTAGAGCAAATGTTTCTTGATAATCCACTCCATATGTCTGAGTGTACCCTTTTGCAACTAGCCTTGCCTTTTATTGTTCTAGGGATCCATCACCTTTAAATTTTACTACAAACACCCACTTGTAGCCCACTTGTGAAACCCTGAGAAAATCCAATTTTCTGAAAAAGGGCAAAATGGTAATTTCGGTAAAAATCCCATATTTTTCTAGATCTCCGATGACGAAACGGACTTCACCGTTGGAGTCGTCTCGCGAAATCTAGCTATCACGTTGAATTTTGTCGGTCAGGAGCGGTAGAATTTCACTTTTTTGAGCGCGAGGTGTCGAGTGTAAAAGCAGTTTTTGTGAGACAATGGTGACAAAAAGTCACTATACTCATGTGACACATGTTGCATGATTAGTGAGAGGATGAGATGAATGGCCTGGGTGTGCCAAGTGTCAAAATCAGACTTAGGGACACATTGAGAATTTTTGAAATGTTAAATGAATAAAACAAAAAATGGAATAGTCTTCTTCTCCATTTGAGACACATATTCGACAGTGAGTGCTGGAATTGAGTTTTAGAGAGAGAAGGAGGTCCTTCTCTCTAGATTTTCGGCCGTTCAATCCGTTGGTTCTCGATGGAGCAAGAAGCAAAGTCGATCTACGGGGTGAGGGCTACGCGTGGACACCGATTTGGTGGAGTTCCGACAACTTCAAGAGGTAGGGATCTTTTCCTACTTGTGTATTTATTCTTTTTGGTTAGAGCCATGTGATTGGGGATGTTGAGGCTTGGATTAGCCGTGTTTTGGTCTCAAAACATTTGAACCGAGTGGAGAAAATCCTCATTGTTATTAGTACGTGAGCAGTGCCAGCACGAGGGTTTCCAGCTGTTCATGTGAATAGTGACGTGGTTTTTGGTGTGAATTTTTATGATGTTGAGTGATTCAAAATGAATTTCTTGTGTTTGTTAATTAGCCCATATGAGCTAATTTTGGTGTTATTGATTGAGAATCGAATAATATGAATTATGGAATTAATTGTGTTAATACATGCATGTAAATATATTAGCATGAATGGCTTGGAATTGTGTGAGAATTAATATGTTAATACATGTAATTAAATGTGTTAACATGATGTGGAATTATATAAAAAATATAATTGTGTGTAAGCCATTGAAATGAATTGTAATTAGCTCAAGTGAGCTAATTTTAATGCTATTGATGTGAATTAAATAACGCCAAGATGTATGCGAATTTTGTTAATATGTGTGAAGTGATATATTGGCATGAGTGGTTTGGAAATAGCATAATGCATTTCATGCCTTAGGGCAACCTAGAAAATTAGGTGTGAGTGCATGACATGAAAGAAATGAAAAGGAGGTTTTTCTCGCATTGGCTTAGGCATGCGTGAGGGAGTCGGTGAGGACTCGAGACACGGGATTGAGTGGGTAGACATTCAAGTAGGATCATGTATTTGCTTGAGTGTGTGTTTATGTTGAATCATTTCATGTGCACTTAGGTGGGGAGTAACCCATGTAGGAGATTTTCACTACTGGGCATTGCTCAACCTGTCGAGGGAATATTATTTCAGGTACAGGGACTGTTCGAGAAGACGACGCTCTTTAGAGGCCGATTTTTAGAATAAAGCCGAGTTGGGGATTTGATGTTTTTGGTATAACATGTATTAGAATTCTTCATTTTAATATGTGTTTGTATTAAGAATAATGTAATAACTCTTGAGCTATTGGGACATAGTTGGTTGATGTATTTCAGGGAGTATTTATGTATGGGCCCAAGTGGCCATTTTTATTCATTTTATTCGTATGTGGACCCGGAGTGGTTGTTGTAAAATTATTGGGACAGGTTGTGTTTTAGGTAGAGGCTCCACATTAGGAGACTCTTGCCCAATTTCATGGTGATGTCGGGTTACTTAGCGTCCACATTGACCGCGGGTTGTGTTGTCAGCGAAACACCAGGTTTTGGGCGTCACGGCTTAGTATCGAGCTAGTGGCGGTTACCTTGGAGCTGGTGGGTGTAGAACTTAGATCGACTACAGGGCTTAAGGGACATGGAGCTTAGGCCATGGTCATAAGGTGTAGGCATCGTGGTTGATATAGCTCGATGTTGGATACTAGGGTTATAACAGTGTCGGTAAGTTAGATACTCCTACGGTTTACCAAGGACTCGATGGAAACGGGTTAGATCATGCATCATAATGCATTTGATGAATTAAATGTGATGTGATTGGATTGTGTGTTGTATATGTGGTGGGTATGCCATAACATGAGTGATGTGTGATCATGTGTTGTATGAATTGTGTGATTTATGGATGTTTGGTAGTAACCCTTGCCAGAGCGTTGTTGAACACTGGGGCCGAGAAAATATAACTTTAGGTGTTGAGGAATTTTTGAGGCGAATGGTCAAATAAATGAAAAAAAAAAAAGAAAATTTTTTCTGGACAATTGCTCTAGTTTTTGAACAAGAACAAGTTGGGTTTTGTGAAATTCTGGAAAATAATTCCAGTTTTTGCACAAGAAAAGGGGTTAAAATTTAACTCATAAAATTTTTTTAAAGCGTATAAACTGCAGTGTCTAGGCTACTGCATCTTTAGGAGTAGCAAGGAGGCTACTGAAGGAATAAAAAAAAATGTTGAGGAATTTTTTTTCCGGGGTTTTACAGTATGTAAAATAGGAAAAAAAAACATAAAATATTTAGTTCTCTTGGAAAATGAAAATAAAAAAAAAATTTTTGTGGTGGTTTTTCCGGTAGTTGGAACCTCGAGAAAAAGAAAATTGATGAAAAAAAAAAATGCAATGGAAGTTTGGAATAGGCTCTTTGCCCATTTCCTCCTTGTGTGAGTCCGCGATCGATTAGTTGTATCATGACACGGCGGCAAGCGACGCGCATGGCGGCTTCCGCCACGTTTGACCGAGCCACCCGAACATGGCGTGGTCGGCCGCGACGATTACGGGGACCACGGCCCGAGAATAAGGGGCGGTGCGACGGCGCCAGCGGTGTGGTTAGAGAGTTGGTCGCGCGATACAAATTTTGTATCAAAATTTTGTATCAAGGATGAGGGGCGACCGGGGTCGATACGCTGCGCCCGGGCCATGATACGGCATCGGGGACACCGCGCAGCGGGCGCGCGACACGATGCGCAAAGGCGCTCGACACAGTCCAAAGCAAAGACGTTAACACCTGGCCACAAGGCTAAGCGTCGACACAAACTTCGTCGCGGCGCAAGCAGGAGGCCGTCCCCCGCCGATACGGGGCCAGACGTGACCAGGGGCGAAGGCGAGAGGCCGCGACACGCACTATAGCACGCCGCTGCGGCGCCGGTGACACCCAGAGACACCGCGACACGGCCGGAGGGCGGCACGATACGCGCTCTACGCCGCCACGACACGGCTACCAGCCGCACGCCGTGCGCGTGGCTCATGCAGGCACAAGACAAATGGGCACGCAGCCTTGTCTGTGGTGCATCCTATGCACCAGTATCCTGTCTTGACTCAATGCACTGTTTTGAGTCACTATTTAGGACATTGTTCATGAACATTGTTCATGTGCACTGTTCACGAGGTTTAAAAAAAAAATAATAATAAAAAAAATTATTTTAAAATGAAATTTTCTAAAATAAAATTTTTGTTGCATATGATTTAATATATTGAATTATTGTCTGGTGATTACCTATGAATGCATGGACATTGTGTATGGAATGTTTTCTGTATGTGAATAGAGTCTCGAGGTCAGGTTTACACTCCATGCGATATCGCTGAAACTTAACTCACATTCGACATGTGTAGATGGTTATCGAGGCGAGGACGTAAGGGTCGTCCACGAGGTATTGGTCGTGACACCATCAAGCCACCAGCCAGGCCTTTGTCGAGGGCCGTAGTGGATCGCGGCCATCGCTATCACATGTGCATGTGCAATAGTGAGCCAGTAAGGGGTCAAATCGCACTTCCAAATGTTAGAAGCACATCATCCTCCAATGGTTAGAGGAGAGGGACTCTGTGGTCGACTTAATTATAACCACAGAGGGAGGTGTATGTTGCGCGGTACATCCGTGATATGGGAAGCCGGGTACTAAGAGGAAGGAAGATCCATCTTCTTCCAACCCGGAGTTATGAAGACTTATGTTTCGCAAGGATATCCGTGACGTGTGGATCAGGTCATCGTGACCAAGGCAAGGATGAGACGTTTAGTTAGGCAGGCAGGCGCATGATGTGTTATTTCAGACAAATCTGGACACTCTTCAACGGATTGTCCACTGAGGTGGGAATCCCAAGGTTGCGGGACACCTCCCAATCATCAAGGAGACGCAGTTAGGTTGCCATCAAGATGGGCGTATGGTGTGCTACCACCGCGTAGCCTGCATTATTAAGGAGGAGTATTCTTACAGAGATAAAGGATCTCAAGGTTTTGGGACAAAGACAACCCCGCCAACGGTAGGATAGAAGAAGACACAGCTTGCCCTCCACCCCTACCATGGGTCGTGGGAAACCAAGAGTAGTTCTAAATGGTGCCGCACCACATCTAGTACTTCGCAAACAGCGTCACAAAGGCCGTGGCCGGGCGAGCGTAGGCCTGGCCGACCAATGTGATTTGCAAGCCGAGAGTTCTGGTCGCCTGGGCATGACGGTTACCATCGCGCTAGCCTGTGCATATGAGGCGAGATTGTCCTAGGAGGCGCAGGTCTCAAGGCACCGCGTCGAGCACAGGTAGGCTGATATGCAGCACGCCTCACTCAGAATTTGTCGACCAGAGTAGCTTTGAATTGAATGCACCATATCTCATTCATTAATGCATCTCTCAGGTGACGATTCGGGGCTTAGAGGTCGAGGCCTTTAGAGAAGCCATGTGTGGATGTTCTTCCTAGGATGTAGTGGTGAGAGTCGACCGATAGGTAGGACATGAAGCCAGAGATCTCTCGAGATTCTACTCATGGCGGACCCCTGTGGGGATCGTGATCAGCCTGTGTGTGAACTATGGATATCGTCTGGTCTAGCCAGGTGCATGGTATGGTCATTCACCACTCTTGGTGAGTGTTGAGTTTGTCTTGAGATTATGTCCTTAATGAAGACCACAACAATCAGTGAAACAGCTGCATCAGGCTGTGGGGGCAAAACAAGAAGGTCAGTAATCCCGTAAAAGCCCGGAGTTGGGGTGGGTGAAGAAGACCGCTATGGTATCCGGGAAGGTCCCAGAGGTGTAAGATCAGTGGAGATATCCCAAATTTCGTGGGTGTAAGAGATCCGGGAGATGTCTCAAATTTCGTGTGGTGGGTGTAAGAGACCTTCTGGGAGATATCCCGACCTTTGTGTGGGTGTAAAGACCCGGAGATGTCCCAAATTTCTCGTGGTGGTCGCAAGAGACCCGGGGAGATATCCCGACTGGTGGTGGGTGTAAGAGACCCAAGGAGATTCAATTTTCAGGGTGTAAGAGACCCGGTGAGATATCCCAAATTTCGTGTGGTAGAACCCGGAACTATCCCACTTACATGGCAAGAGACTCCTGGGAGACATCCCAAATTCTCGTGTGGGTGGGCACTCCAGGGAGCTTATCCCACTTCTCGTGGTGGTGGTAAGAGACCCTGGGAGAGATCCCAATTTCTGGGGTAAGACGCGTGGAGAAGTCCGGGAATTTCGTGGTGAGAGACCCATGGAGATATCCAAATTTCTGGCAAGAGACATCGAGAAGTCCGGGAATTTCTGTGGGTGTGAGAGACCCATGGAGATATCCAAATTTCTGTGTGGGTGTAAGAGACCCGTGCAGATATCCGAAATTTCTGTGTGGGTGTAAGAGACTCGAGGAGCTATCCCGAATTTCTGTGTGGGTGTAAGAGACCCGGGGAGATATCCCAAATTTTTGTGTGGGTGTAAGAGACCTAAGGAGCTATCCCAAATTTGCAAAAGACCAGGAGATATCCCGAAATTTTTGTGGGTGTAAGACCCGTGGATATCCAAAACTCTGTGTGATGTAAGAGGCTCTCAGACAGGCGTGAAAAGTTCTATTGCCCGAGAGAAAACACACGGTCATGTTATCAATGAAGACTTAGAGTTGAGTGATGAGCTCCGAGTGACTGGGATGAAAAACACACACATGCATATCACGTAGACTTAGAAGTCAGTGATGTGAGCCTGGAGGACTCAAATGAAAACACACGGCCATTGTTATCACGTGATCAGAGTTGAGGATAGGAGTCAGAGGACTCGATATTTGATACCATTGAAATCGTGATTGCGTTGGGCAGCTAGTGAGGTTTCAGATATGGATGTCATTCCCCGACATAGATTAGCTCAATGTCCACTGATTGTCGTTGATCAGGACCTTGGGATGGTCAACGTTTACACACCAAGTAGGGATTAGTAAGGTTACATATGCATGTGGTTGGATGCATATGTGTGTGGAATTTCAAGACGAAATTCTTTTAAGGGGGGCGGGGCCCGAGAAAATCCAATTTTCTGAAAAAGGGTAAAATGGTAATTTTGATAAATATCCAAAATTTTTCTAGATCTGGATGATCAAACGTGATTTACCGGCCGAATCGGCCTCTCACAAATCTAGCTACCACGTCCCACCCCCGTCGACTCGAGACCGGCCGAAAAATTCACGCTTTTAGAGGCACCGTAGGCCTGTGCCAGAACCCGTGAGAGACATGTGATGTGACAAAAGTCACCTACTACATGTACTCATGTGACACATGATTCATGATTAGTGAGAGGATGAGATGAATGGCTTAGATTGTGCCAAGTGTCAAAATCCAAGATTAAGGGACACATTGGGAATTTTTGAAATGTTAAATGGATAAAACAAAAAATGGAATAGTCTTCTTCTCCATTTGAGACACAAAATCGACAGTGAGTGCTGGAATTGAGTTTCAGAGAGAGAAGGAGCTCCTTCTCTCTAGATTTCCTCGCCGCTCGACCGCCGCCGACGGAGCAAGAAGCAAAGTCGATCTACGGCGAGGGCTACGCGTGACCGATTGGGTGGAGTTCGACAACCCAAGAGGGTAGGGATCTTTTTCCTACTTGTGTTATTCTTGGCTAAGAGCCATGTAAATGGTTGGGATGTTCCGAGGTTTGATTAGCTATGTTTTCGGGTCTCAAAACATTTGAACCGAGCGAGAAAATCCCTCATTAGCCAGGGTCGTGAATGCTGCCAACCCGAGGGTTTAACTGTTCACGTGAATAGTGATGTGATTTTTTGTGTGAATTTTTATGATGTTGAGTGATTCAAAATGAATTTCTTGTGTTTGTTAATTAGCCCATGTGAGCTAATTTTGGTGTTATTGATTGAGAATCGAATAATATGAATTATGGAATTAATTGTGTTAATACATTTATGTAAATATATTGAAGAATGGTTTGAATTTGTAGAGAATTAATATGTTAATACATGTAATTAAATGTGTTAACATGATGTGGAATTATATAAAAAAATATAATTGTGTGTAAGCAATTGAAATGAATTGTAATTAGCTCAAGTGAGCTAATTTTGATGCTATTGATGTGAATTAAATAACATGAGGCATGTATGCAATTCATAATATATGTAAGTGATATATCGTACGAAAGTGGTTTGAAATATCAGTAGTTTACTTCATATGCACCTGGGCAACCCTAGAAAATTAGGGTGAGTGCATGACATGACGTAAAATGAAAAGGAGGTTTTTCTCGCATTGGCTTAGCATGCGTGAGGTGGAGTCGGTGAGTACTGAAGACACGTGGATCGAGTGGGTAGACATTCAAGTAGGATCATGTATCGCTATGTGTGTTTATGTTTAATCATTGCATGTGTGACTTAGGTGGGGAGTAACCCATGTAGGAGATTTTCACTACTAGGCATTACTCACCTTGTCGAGGGAATATTATTTCTGTGTAATGTGGACTCGTTTCGAGAAGATGACACTTTAGAGGCCACTTAGAAGAAAGCCGGGTCGGGGCTTGATGTTTTTTGCATAACATGTATAGAATTCCTTCATTTTAATATGTGTTTGTATTAAGAGTAATGTAATAACTTCAGCTATTGGGACATAGTTGGTTGATGTATTTGGGAGATGGCAAGGGCCCACTGGCCATTTTTACTCATTTTATTCATATGTGGACCTGCAGTGGTCGTTGTAAAAATTATCGACAGTTGTGTTTCAGAGCCCTGCATAAAGGAGACTCTGCCCGATTTTCATGAGTGGTGTGGGGTTACCCGACGTCCACGAGTATTCCGCGGGTTGACAGGTTGTCAACGAGACACCCCAGTTTTGGGGCGTCACACTAGTTTCTTACCAATAGGTAAATCAACTAATTCCCAAGTTTTTTTCTTTTGTAATGCATCCATTTCAACCTCCATAGCCAGAAACTTTATCTTGGGGATCGGAAGATTTTTGGAGTGGGTGGCTATTAAGGTTTAAGGAGCCGTCTCAAAATCCCCTCATTTTTGGGATATTCGGGTAATTCAGTTACTAGAAAAGGAGGAAGGCCATTATACTTTATCTTGTAGATTTTAAACTGAGGAGGATTTCGTCTTAGGAGCCACCTATATATGGTCCCATTGTGTATGCGAGGAGGGAGGATCTATGGGATGAGCTGGGGGCTATTAGGAGATTATGGGGAGACCCGTAGTGCGTAGGAGGGGATTTTAACATAATAAGATATCTAATGGAAAGGAATAGAAAAAGTAGATTCAATCATTCGATGAGGCGATTCTCTCAGGTTATGGATGAGTTGGAGCTGAAAGATTTCCCTATGCAGGGAGGCCTTTTTACCTTAAGAGGGGGCCCTAATAATGGCGTATCGGCTAGGTCGATGATTTAACCACTCGAGGAGCGGGACCGCGCTTGTAAGGTGATACAAAGTACTTTTCCTGTAATCTATTTCGATCATTCTCCAATATTATTGGAAGGGAGGACATGGTTAAATGGTCCCTCCCTTAGATTGAGAATATGTGGCTTAAAGTGGAGGGGTTTAAGGAGCTCATTAGAGATTGGTGGCAGAGCTTTGAGTTTAGGGGGACACATAGTTATGTGTTGATGGAGAAGATGAAACCTCTAAAGGTGAAAATCAAAGAGTGGAACAAGGGGGTTTTTGGTTGTGTGGATGAACAAAAGAAGTTTGCGTTGAATAAGGTGGCTCACTGGGATGATCTGGAAAGCCGGAGACTTTCACAGAAGACAAGGTTCACGGTGCCTTGGCTGACCTGAATGGGGATAAGGCTCTGGTAGAGTGGTTTTAAAACTGGCTTTTTAGCGGTTAGGTAGGTTGTTGATGCATCGGATACTTTGGGGTTGTTTAGAGATTTTCATGAGCATGGGAGATTTGTAAGAAGCATGAACTCAACCTTTATGGTTTTAATTCCGAAAAGAGGAAAGGTTGAAGACTTGAAAGATTTAAGACCCATAAGCTTAACTGGAAGCATTTATAAATTGATTGTAAAAGTGTCGCTATCAGTTGGAAAAGGTGATGAATAAATTGGTGAATTCAGCTCTGAAGGCTTTTGTGGAAGGGAGACAAATTCTAGATGCATCTTTGATTGCTAATGAAGCCATCGATTCAATGTTAAAGAATGAAAAGGGGTGTTTCTCAAAATATTGATATTGAGAAAGCATATCGACAAGATTAACTGAATTTTCTCATAGCCGTGCTTCGTAGAAACGGGCTTTACGTAAAATGGACGGGCTGACATGGTGCATTCAACGCCTTTTCTCACCATAAATGGCAATTGAAGGCTTTTATGAGTTCATACCAGGCAAGGAGCATCCACTTCTCTCCCTTACCTTTGTCTGGGGATGGAAGCCTTTCTCTTTGATGGACAAGAGCAAAGAGAGGGGTGGTTTTATTTCTCACATTATAAGTTCGAGGGAAAAGGAACGGCACCTGGTGCTACATCACACACTTGTTGTTTGCATGATACTCTTGTATTTTGTAAGGACAAGGAAGACCAAATGGTTTATCTAAGTTGATTTCGGCTTGGTTTGAAGCTATAAACTGGGTCGAGTGACACTGATAAAAGCTCTGATACCCGTGGGTAATAGAACGAGGAAAATTTAAATTTTCTGAGTCAGGTAAAAACAGTATCTACCAACGTAGTACTGGGTTGCCGTTGGGAGCAAACGGTGCTCTAGCAGGGATGGGGTTGGAAGAGAGGTTTCAAAAGGTCAAGCACTGTAAGAGGCAATATATTTCTAAAGGTGGAAGACTGACTTTGATTAGAAACTGTTTGTCCAATCTGCCCATCTATGTCATGTCCTTGTTTCGAATGCCTAGGAAAGTCTAGATTAGATTGGAAAAAATTCAAAGATATTTCCTATGGGGAGGTGGCAACCTTGAGAGGAAGATACATCTAGCTGGCGGGATATTGTTTGTCAGAGCAAAGTGAAAGTGGTCTCCGGCATTTGTAAATTTTTCAAATTTCAACAATGCATTATTTGAGTGGATTTGAGATTTGCTGCGTGGAGGAAAATCTTGTGATGGAGGAATATTATTAGTTTGAAGTATGGTATGGAAGATGGGGGATGGTTCTCTAACACTCCGAGAGGTAGTTATGGGGTTAGCCTTTGGAAGAATATCGGCAAAGAAGCAATTCAAATAAGGTGAATCGTTTTTCAGAAGGGAAACGGTGGAAAGTCGATTGGGAGATGTCCGTGCGGTGAAGCCCCTTGTTCTCTTTCCTTCTCTATGAGGTGGCTAGCCTGCAAGGGATATGGGGGCTGAGCGGTTTTAGGGAAATCACAGGGGAAAGGAGGAGGTGGAATCTTAGATTCGAGAGACACTTTCATGATCGGGAAATTAGAGGAGGCAATAAAGATTTATAGGTAAATCGTTAGTACCAAAGTTTTGCCACTCATAGTTGATGTGGAATGTGTGAATGAGGTGAAGGATGGTATGTTCACTATCAAGTCTGGTTATGATGTACTGATGTGCCGGGTGGCGTAACTCAGGCCTGGCCAAGATGACTGGAATCCTATCATGTCATAAAGGTGGGGCTTTTTGGGTGGGAGGTGTGGTGGGGGAAGATTTTGACTATGGATCACCTTAAAATTCGAGGCTTTTCTCTGCAAGGTGTGTCCTTTAGTACAAATGATCCCTGGAGCACCTCTTATCTATCGCTCTCAAGGTTTGGGAACTGGCGACCACTGCTCTCCTTGTCCGGCGCGGATGTGGCTTGTCCTCACCCTGGGTCAAAGAGCCAATACTGGTCCGGGCTCCCTCTCAAGAAAAAGGAAGCAATGTTGTGGAGGGTAGCTCCCCTGTGCTTGCTGTGGGCATCCGTGGATCAGATGGAACAGTGGTCTTGAGATATGCAGCCTTATAGATAGGCTGAAAACCTTTTATAAGTTCATTTCAGAATGGCCACTATGATTCTGATGTGAATTTCTCCTTTTAAGAGAAGTGTCAGGGTTCTATGTAGTTTGTGCGGTGGGATGTTTGTCTTGTATACTTGCACTCTTAATGGTGTCCCGCATGGTCTCCCATTTTTTAATTATGTTTTTCACATCAAAAAACTCCCATAGCCGCTCCATTCTCTTTTTGATAAAGGCTTTTAGATCTATACTGGGAATAGGAATAATGCTTGTGTTGAAAGAAGTTTTATGATTCAAGGAAAATCTTAAAAGACACAAATGAGACAATAGATATAGTTTGCCTTTATTCTCAAAGTTCTTTTCCAAAGCTGCATAGGATCATGGTTAAGATTAGAGTTGGTCATGTTCCAAAGCACTCCACATCATCTTCTTATCTCCACTTGATCAGTTTTCAGTCCATGGTCCTCTTCCTTACTCTGAGTTCCACATCAAACGAACTAATCAGAACACAATAACGATATCTGTTATCGAACAGGCTCAAAATTCGTACTCCATCATGCAACAATCTCCGCAGCTCGATTTACAACTTTAAACTTCAATGAGTTAGTATAATTCAGGGTCAAACAAGTCAAGAAAACTTTGTCCTTGTTAGCCATGAAGCTGAAAACTCAGAAATCGGCTAGCCGTGATATTCATGGGAAAGAACTCACCTTCGTGAGAGCATCGGATAACCCCTCGAGAGCCCAAAGCTGTCGAGATCCTTGAAAATCCGCATGAGACAAGCAAAAACTAGGGCTCAGGAGAGAAAAATGGTCAAAAGACAAAGTTATAGGCAACAAAGTAGGGAAAGAGAGTGACAGTAGTGCTCATCGACTATCGGCGAGCCTGGCCGTGGAAGCACGTTGTCGGGAAGTTTCCCACACGCCTGCTACGTCGTGAACATGGAGAACAAAAAAGACCGTAGAGTATATCAACGCATGGAGGCGCTAATTAATCATTGCTGGTACCGTAGCTGTCTCTAATTGGCAGGATCAAGTCTGCTTAACTTGATGGTGGGTTAAGTACGTAGTTGGAACACCCGGGGTTTTAAAAGGTTCGCAGAAAATTTCGCAAGGAGGAGATTTTACGGCGCAGAGGGTTCCTAAGCTTCTCACATGACGTGGAGTGGTCGAGGTGAGACTGAAGCACGAAGCTGATTGTCGAAAAGGAAAACATGGCAAAACCTTAACTGCGAACCTTCAAGACTCGATACCATGTGAAATGATAGAAGAAAAGATGCCTACTTTTTTTATTGAATGAATAAGTAATACAGTATAGGTCCTACCTATTTATATACAAAAGGAAGACATTAAAAGGAAACAATATAAAGTACAAAAGGAAAGAGAATAATATACAAGAACGGAAAGAGTCAAACCACAAGATATTCTATGGAATATTCCTATGATACTCAATAGGTCAAAACATCACTTGGTTTTAATGAACCTCAAACCATTTATGAAACATCAGACAAAAAAGTCTTCCGTTGCTTCCAGGTTCTACTAATAGTGCTTCAAATTGTTCCCGATAGATGTGTATGGATAAGGCTTGCCTTCAATTTTGTGATATGGCTTATTGGGTTGCCATACGTTCCTTTGCCAAAATTCCAGTTATTTCGGAGTAGAAAATGTTCCCAATCTGTTCTTTCGACTGCGTTTCACCTCGGAACTGGCCAAGGCCTTTCCTTCTAAAATGTATCGAGGCGATCCCTATTTTCTGTCTGAAAATCTCATTTGTATTTTGAAAAATCTTCATATTTGTACACCACTTTAGGATTTCCCTCCTTTGGAAAGTCAAAACTAATTTAGAGTACCTAGGCTGGGTATGCAATGTACCCGACAAACTGGTTTCCTCGGCTTAGTCGACTAAAACCAATTAACTTTTAGAAACCCATGGCTCTCAATTTTTCTGCCGATTGATCGAACTTGAGGTTGAGGGCTATCATCATATGAATCAATTCTTTTAATTCAATTGAATGTTGTTCCGAAGTTTCCTACAATTGTTTGTAGGAATCCCCCAACCATTCAATTTCTTGTGCTTTAGTCCCATCCGCCATTCCCAAGTTTTCGCTCAGATACCATTGTAACAGCTAGGAAGAAGACAAACTAAAATGAAATTTAAATTTTTATAGCAGACCATATGCAGATGCCCTACGCAGAGAACCAGAGCCCTTTTTATAGCAGCAAAACAGAACACCCTAAAAGGAAAAAAATAAAAACAACATAAGGAAACTGATTCCTACAAGGAAACTGATTCCTACAAGGAAACGCTCAAACAGAATTCAAACACGCCTCTGAATAAAACTAAAACAAAAGATAGAAAGTAATATAAAGTATCGTTACAAAACTAACAATGTGGGCTGATGAAAAATTAGAAACTATACAGGTTTATTGACTTTGATATATTCTGGAGAAAATTGTATTTCTTTTCTTCATATCTCCGAGGTTTACTACAAATGTGAATGATATAAATAATCAGGAAAAAAGAATAAGGCAGTTAAAGAATCCTTTCTTCACATCCTCAAGGACGGTGCTAATAGATGCTTCCTATGCCTTTGAGAAAATATATTGATCACATCCTCCTTCATAGAGGTAGCGGCGGCTTCAGGCATTTTCAAGCTACCCCTCGAGGCCTCGGTCAAGTTGTAAAAGGGATGGAGGGTTTTGTGGTAGTCTATAGGTTCAAGCCCCTAATAGGACAAAATTTTACCTATTAAAAAGTCATGTTCTCCTATCTGGTATGATGTTCTTTCCTTGTAGTGGAGAGGCTTTGCTTTAGATGACATAGTTGTTTTGTGGGTAAGAAGAGGAAAACACGCATGCATTTTTTCCAGACTATTTATGGGAAAAGTAGGTGTTGGATGATGAGGGGCATTCATTGCCAGTGCTGAAATCCTTTTTATTTGTATTCTGTGGGCATGAATGCATCTTTCCTTGTTTTTGTGTTGCCTTGAGGTGTTCTTTTTGTACACGTCCGTGTACTTTCGATCCCTTTTTGTGGTGTTCTTATAATATATTTCTTTCTTACATATTAGGGAAAGAAAAGAGTGTCATTAATAATAATAGAGTGAAATATGGGATCGAAAGTAGGCTTAAACTGTTTTCCCCCTCCTAGTGTAGGGGATGGGAGATTTATTTTGCTGTTTTTTCAGAAGCAGACATCTTGATTGATCCATACCAGTCTGATGGGAAAACTGAAAATCAGTTGAATTGAATTTGATGACTCTTTGCTTTGAATTAGATTGATTTGAGATAGAATAATACCAGTTCATGGTAGTGTTAAAAATGAGCCCTGCTTTTGCCTACTTCAAACATATTCTTCTGCACTAAATGTCCTTTTATCCTCGAATTAGCCTCCCCTACAGTATGCAAACTCTAATCAGTCTCAAACATGCCAACAATTACGGCCCCAAAATAGCATCTGTTGTTAGTTTTAAGCTTGAAGTTAAAATTATAGTCACTAATTGTTTTAAGTAATTCAGTTTGATATTATTTCAAAACGTATTGATTGGTAGTATTTTTTTCTTTATAAAAATGTATTATTTTGAGATAAAACTCGAGCTTTTTTAAGGCTGGGTGTTTACTTTGTAAAGAGCCATTTGACATTGACTTGAAGAAGCAGAATAATGCTGTTCTGAAAACTATTTTCATGACTGGGAATAAAAAGACTTCCATCTGGAAGCAGAAGAATGTGTGTACTTTGTGATTCATCATCATATCTTATGCCTGCTTTTAGTATTTATTTTTAACATTAATTGGGTAAATTTTGCATGATACATCATGTGTTTTGTTTTGGAAAATTAATATTAAAATCATGAACTTTCATGACTTTTGTATTTATATAAGAAAAATTTTAGAATATCTCATTATTTTAAGATTAAAAGTATCTTCTATCAATTTAAAAAATAATTTTAAATATTTATATTTTAAATGTATATAGTTTTTCAAATTACAACTTTACCATTTCTAATGTCCATTTGAAAAAAAAAAAAAGTCCATATTTTTGGCAGTTTAGATGGAAATCAAATCCTCTTTATCTGGAATCTTAGGCATTTTTGGATTTGCTTTGATTCTTCTCACTGTATTGTTAAGCTCAATCAATAAATTTATTTTTAAAAACTCTAAAATTAATATTTTTAAAGAACATGAACACATGATCTTACAAAATAATTTTTCAAAATAATTTATAATAATATATTTACAAATCCTATTAATATCCTTTATAAATATTTAAATTATTTCCATAATAATTTCGCTTAAATATAAGATAATAGTTTTTTGAATAGAAATTATTTTAGGAAAAATTTCTGTGGTCTTAATCTTATTTGTACGAAAATTTTTAGAATATCCAAGTTCACTTGAATAAAAATCATTATACCATTCATACAATCATTATACCATTTTCTGCAATGTTCTTTGCATAGACACCGGTTCTTTAAAAAAAAATATTTGAAGTAACATGCAAAGATCCCGAAAACTTCAAAGTAACATCATAAAACATCTTCAAGAATTTAACAAACATCATGCCTTATTCCACCTTCTTTTTCTCGAGGGCCCTTAATTTGTTCTTTTTCAAAATGTTTTATATTTAGCAACATGGATATTGTAACTTCCAACAAATACTGGATCAAAATTCTGCTGCATCCAATGACAATAAGGAATCACCAGTCTCCATCAAGACACAAAAGACGCTTATCTGATATTTTCACATGTTCAACGCACTTTTTAAAAGCATCAAGTCTAGCTGGAGATGATCTAAGATATCAAACTACATTTTGGATCTTGATAATCGACTCATTATGCTCTTTCAAACCATCTTGAACAATAAGATTCAAAATATGTGCGTAACAATCGAACATGTAAGGCACCTGTATTATTTAAAATCTCTTACACCTCCCAAGGAAATTGATCTTTCAAACATGTAATAGTTAAATCACTAGAACTAGAATTAGCAACAGCACTGTGAGAACATACTCATGCCCTTAATCCAACAAAACAACTCTCAATCACTCCTTCCAATTGTATTTCGCTTATGATTGCAACTTGAAAAAGTTCAAAATTCGTTTCGTAATCAATCTTGATTAATCAATGAGCAGTTAAGCACACACTATAATTCAATAGATGACTAAGTATCAGTTGTTAAGCACAAATGTTCATTCTTCAAATGTTTTTCAAAAGTCTTTTATGCTCCATAAAAAGTTTTATGCAATCTCTCCAAATAAAGGATGAGAAGGAATTATAAATCTAGACTTAATAAGTGAGAATAACTTAAATCCCTCTCCTTCTTAATGTACTTCAAAAGGTACTCATCACTTAATAATAATCATTGATGTCAAGGCTTGCCCTTGAATGCTTTAGGATCTACTTAACAACCTTTAAATTCTCAATCTTAACACTATCACCATCCCCGGGGCATCTTTTTTTAGCATCAAAACTAATGATCCTTTGTTTTTATCAACTATCAGATAGGAGATTTCCTCAAGCATTGGAATCAAGTGACTCCATAAATTACTAGTCTCACTTTTTAGAATCACTAGCAGAAGACAAGATTGACAACAATAATTGTATGATAATGATTTTTTCTCATAATTATTCATAATGAAATGACTTGTTATTACAAAAATTTTCTTTGTCTCCCTTACTTCATTTTTGTTCTTTAAGTTTTTGTGGAGTTGATGGTTTTACCTTCATATTTCTTTTGTCATTTCAGCACTATTATTTCCCCAATTCATCCTTCTTTGCCTTCTTCTAATTGAATTTTTTATGCAATTCTTCTTCTACAAATTTCATTTAATGACAATATCTTCATCCATCTATAAAAATTAATAAAATATCATTTATGTTAGGAAATTGAAATAAAAATAAAAATATAAACAAGCATTTAATAAGGAAACAAACAAGATGTGAAACAAAGAAATGATATATACCATATAATATCATAGTGTTCAATCCAAGATATGGTCATTAAGGTGTTAGGGAAAGCATGAGGGTTTTGTAAACTACTAGAATATGGAATCTCACCATCCGTAGAGTCTATGGTTATATCGTTAGATAAATTTTCATGTGAACCTATTTGAATGAATCTTTAAGAATTTATGTATTTGTCAATAATAATAATAATAACAACACGCATTACCAGTAATGATCTAGATTTTCCCTGATCCTCCAACAACAACCCTTCCTTCTTTACAACCCCCACTAAGAGTTAAAATCCATGCTGAAGTATGTTATCAATGCATTCCGATATTTTTGTTGTTTTGAACTTACAACCCCCAAGAATATATTGATATTCTTTAGTCAAGGCCAACCTCGTAAAACCCCGAAACATCATCTTCAGAAAACTCGGAAACCAAAGACTCACTATATCTCTGTGACCTCCATCCGAAATAGAGTGAGAAAGACCAAGAAAACAAGGAACACTTTTTTCCGACATTTTCTCGCACTTTCGCTCTAATATATTTAATTTTATTTCTAGCAAATTAAGAATCGCTGATCACCTATGAATGAAATGCAACAAACTCTCAAGAGTCATGATCAAATCATAGACGCAGACTTACATGAGAACAAAAATGTTTGTACTTTTGTTCATTTTCCCTCGTTTGCTTTTTCTTTGTTTATGTCCTTCACGCGACGCTAAAAATGGTTGGTTATCATCAAAGATTCAAGCTCTTAGATGTGATAAGACCCATAAATCAAAAAAAACCCACTCCCACCCCACCACCCCTACCACCATCAAAACAAAAGAAGAAAGAAAGAAAAAAGAAAAAAAGAAAAAAACTGTGTTTATAGGAGACTATGTACCCTGGAATTAAAAGAAAATGAAGAGATATGAGATATGAAGAAAATAACCTTGGTCTATTGCAGAAGAAGAGGGCAATAAAGAGAAAGATGAATGAATATGACATGGTAGGTTGGGGCCTGCTCGTTGAGTTGTTTTCTACCTCAAATTACAACCCAAACCATGTGGCTGTTTTTAGAATTTTAAAACCAATCTTAAACCATGACCAAAATCGCGTTTCGCTTGGCTCATAAAGTGGGTTTAGATGTGTGGTTTTTTACTGTTTATGAACACCCCGAATTTTTTATTCTCTAATCATTGTATTGTTAAGCTCAATAAATTTATTTCTTTAAAAAACTCAAAACAATATTTTAAAGAACATGGACCATATCTTGCAAAGTAATTTTCATAATATATCTGAACAACTATTAATATCCTTATAAATATTTAAATTATTTTCCATACACCTGTTAAATATAAGATAATAATTTTTTGAATAGATATTCTTTAGAAAAATTTCAGGTTATAAACTTATTTGTATGAGAAAATTTTAGAATATCTTCATTTTTTTAAAATAATATTATTCTTTATCTATTGAAATTAAATATTTTGCAAGTAAATACTATAAACTCTAAAATAAATATGTTTAGAGATAATACCTTTCTATATTGACATCTTTAAAATTATTAATATGGTAATATCTTTATAAATATTTAAATTATTTCATAATAATTCTGCTAAATATATAATAATATAATAAATTTTGTACGAATATTTGTTTGGAAAAATTGTGACTCATTTATATAAAAATTTAGGAATATCTCATTATTTTAAGATTAAAATTATCTATCATCAATTTTAAAACAATTTGAAATATGCATATTTTTAATGTATATAAATTTTCAAACTACAACTTTATCTGAATTCCATTTTAAAAAAAGTCTATTTTTAAAACTATCTCTTTTGAATATATGCCTATTAAAAGTAAAAATATAAATAAATAAATAAATAAAATTGTTTGATTTTTTCTATTTAAATTTAAATTGTTTAAAAGTAAAATCACCATAAACCTCTAAAAATAAATATTTTGTAAAGAATATGAATAATCTCCTAAGGAAAATATTTTCCATCATCTTTAAAAATTATTAATATCTTTATAAATATTAAAAATATTAATGTAGGAGATTTTACTTTTGTGTGATTTTTTTCTTGTGTTTGAAGAAAATACGACGGTGAAGGCCCATCTCTCATAAGAAAAACATAATTTCCTTTCTTAAAATTCAAAATGAGTCAAGAGAGACGCCAAACCCGTAGTTAAGTAAGAGATGATGCGATGATGATTCTATTTCAGAGTATCTGCCTTGAGACATGCACTTCCGACGAGGTGGTTCTGATTGAGCAGGCGACTCACATGGGTGCTCATGACCGGGATTGATTTAGCCTAGATATCTATCGAGCCTCCCACTACCAACCGAGCTACTCGCCGGTGCTTTAACTACCTCGAATGGGTATCTAAGCTCATGGTCCTGTGTCTTGTTCTTAATGGAGGGAAAAGAACCGTGGAGCTAGGGGATAGCTCAGGAGTGGGACCACCGTCTGGAGGGGCCAAAGGTGGGCCCCACAAAAAAAGGATGTAACACCATAACTTATAGTATAAGTTAGGAAAATAATGATAGGAATTTGTATATAGATAAATTACGGAAAATAATAATGACAGAATTTATAGGTATAAATTAAGGAAAATAATAATGCTGTCATGAAAGAGGTATAAATTGGAAATAAAATAGGTATAATGACATGAAAGAGGTATAATGACAAATCATAATAGGTATCAATTAATTTAATGACACGAAAGAGGTATAAATTGAAAAATAAACAGGTATAATGACATGAAAGAGGTATAATGACAAATCATAATAGGTATCAATTAATTTAATGACATGAAAGTGGTATAATGACAAATCATAATAGGTATAATTAATGAAAGAGGGGTAAAAAGGTAACTTCTTAATAGATACCTCAGGTATAAATTGGAGTAAGAAAAGAAAATCATTTCTATTCTTCTTGAATTTCTCCGGCGGGTAGAATCCGCAGGACGACGGCTTTCTTGATCTAGGTTTGAATAACAAATTTATCTAGAAGATCTTCTCATTTTACTTTTCTCTAGATTTCTTGATGTAGATTCTTTAATGTTTCTTTCAGCTAGATCAACCCCAAGAAGTCGATTTAAATTTCACTGCTCTTTAAAAAATAAATAAATAAATAAAATAAAATAAGGATTGGTGGTGTCATATGAATTACTTTGAGTATGAGAATGAAAAAGTATTTAAGGATAATTTTTGAAAGAAAATAATAATAAACAAATAGGATAAATTTGAAAAGGTTGAATTTTGTATAAGTATATGTATTTGATAAGTATTTAAATATATATGTATTTTGGCAAGTAAATATTTTATTAAGGATTGAGATTTTATTAGATAAGAAATATGATTATAATAATTATTTAGCAATTATAGGAAAGAACATATATTTGATAAGATCATAAAATAAATAAATTATTAAAATCAACCGAAAGGAATATGAGTTTTAAGTAAAATTTGTGACCAATTAATTTAAATAGTTATCATTTGAATACTTGTCAATATGTTTGAGGTGCACAAAATAATATAATGTTAAGAATATCAAATTAGGAAAGTTTTAAGAATAAATAAGTAATGATGATAGTCTCTTCCTTAATATTTAGGAGAAATATTTCATTGAGGTGAAATTCTTCGACTACTCTTTCAAAGCTTTTGAGTAATTTTCGAGGTAAGGGATTCTAATACGCCTTTTCAAAAATTATTATTTTTATATATATGTACGTGTAAAGAATATTAATGCGCATCTTTAAAAAGAAAATTGTTTGTTTTACTTCATTTGAAAATTGTTTAAACTGACTATATATAAACTTAGTTTTTATGAAAAGTTTTACTTGTTTTATTTATTATCCATGGATCAAGAAAGTAGTTTTGTATGATTGTACTTTTGAGATTTGTTTTGTTTAAGAAAGAAAATGTGGAGATATGATGTTTTGTAATTTGAAATTTTGAATGAAATATTTGACTCTGCATATCAATAACTTTAATAATAGTCGATACTATTTTCCTACTTCTTGTCAACTGGATATACCGCTTGACCTTTACATTTTCGTGGGGAATGTAATTGATTTGAACCCCAAACTTCTCTAGGGGTTTGGTTAGAGGTTACTAGTACTAAAGAGCGCTGGCCTGGCCCACCTTAAAAGCGAATAATTCTTGCGCTACCACCCATTTGAAAGTCCCACAATCGGGCACCATTTGGATATTCGATGACCAGAGAAAATATATTTGAAATGTATTTGATTTGAATTTGATATGACAAAGGTTTGAATCGAAATTGATATAGTTCGTTTGGATCACATTTTGATATGAAACTGATTTGAAATGGATATGAGAATGTTTTGAAGTATATTTTTGTTAATGTGTTCAACTTATTTTTGAATCTAAAAAGTTTTGATGAAAACATCTCCTATTCGTTATATGATTGAAAACTGATCCATGAACTCAGATTAGTATTTCTTATCGAGCTTTAGCTCACTCCCATTCGTTGACATATTTTCAGGTACTTTTAGTTTCCACAAGGAGTGATGGCTAGGTTGTGGATCTGGCCATCATTAGGATTTGATTAGAACTTTATGTTTGGATCAGTTGAACTCATAAGTTCTTATGTGAAATGTCAGTTTTGTGCTAATTGAGAAAGTCACTGATGAACATTCCTTTATATTAATACAAAGTTGATTTGAGAGATCTCAAATATTGTTATATTCGAACAACTTTATATGACATGCATAATTGAGATTTGAATATTTAGAAGTAATTTTATCTACATGAAAATTTGAATTTGAGAATTTATGAATTTAGAAGGTTGCATTTACTCGAATATGTGATTGGTAATTGACAAAAAATCTGTTGCTAAGAAAGGTTAGTGTCGTTAATACCTTCAAACCTTCAGTCAAGGTCAGAGCGCGTGAATCGGCAAATATGCCCCTATGTGGGTTTCATGGAGCCAGGTGAGTGGTATCGAGCTATAGGTTATGATCTTGATGGGAACTCTAGTTTTACCTTTTAAATATATGAGTGATGCATTAGCTTAAGTTTCAACTTCATCTAGTCTTATTCCTTTAATTCCTACAATTCTAACTTGCTTACTCGCTTCTAATGACTAAATTACTATAATTTTGCTTTATAGAACACCATGCCAAGGAGACTTGCATCTTCCCAAAATAGTCAGGCTAATGATGATATACCTCCTCCACCGGTACTTTGCCCCCTATGAGTACTGAAGGGCTTTATAGATATTTAGGGACTTTACCGATTATTGAAAGGCGTAAGAGTTATCGAAGTAATGGTCAAGGACAACTCATCTAGTGGCAAATTC
Organism: Tetrastigma voinierianum; assembly: GCA_016808115.1. Taxonomy (NCBI): domain Eukaryota; kingdom Viridiplantae; phylum Streptophyta; class Magnoliopsida; order Vitales; family Vitaceae; genus Tetrastigma; species Tetrastigma voinierianum. The sequence goes on along the minus strand of JAEQBH010007513.1, from coordinate 93,176 downwards.
TGCATGCACGACTTTAAGAAGTCGAACTCCCTTATTTCGACACCAAATCCAACAGAGGCAGAGGCTTGGATTATGATGATAGGTACCCCTTATTGTCATTGATTGTTCTGAGGAGCAAAAAAAAAAAAAAAAAAAAACCTCTTATGCAACATTTATGTTAGACAAAGGAGGCGATCATCAGGCTCATGACTAAGAGGCTTTAGAGGATGAAAGCCTATTGTTCGAGACGCTTTAAGGAGGCATTTATAAGAAGTACTTTCCTAGTGTTCACGACAAAAGGTGGGAGAGTTTGTCCTTTTGGAACAATGAGATTTGACAAAGGGCCCACACATGCAGGGGCTAAGCTTACCGAACTATCACGCTTTGCCCCACTGATTGCTACGTATGAGGAAAAAGCATTAAAGTTTCAGGATGGACTAAAGCCTTATTTGAAGAATAAGATATCAATTCAAGTTGGGTGTTTATTTAGAGGTGGTAGATGTATTCTTATTATAAGAGAAGGATAATGAAGAGCTTCACCACAAGATAGTGGAACAACAAAGGAAGAGGAATAGGAGTGGACGGTGCTCATGGTAACCAAGCATTTAAAAGCCTGGCCTCCAAGTGGAATCAGAGCTAGATTTATTATCTTAATGGGAACTTGTTTAAGTTTATGTATGGGATAGTTGAGTGACATGTTAGTTGATAGTTCATATCCGTTTGTGTATTCTTAGCATTCTTTACAAATGTATGTTGGGATAATCGATTTCGACGACTACTAAAGTTCATCATTACACTCTTTTTGCCTTTGTATTGTTTGTTGGTTTAGTGAATATACTATTATCAATATGAATTAAGATTTGAATTTGTCACTTCTGTGACATGTCATTAGTCGATAATATGGTGGCTTAAAGTTATTTTACGACGATTGTAAGAATAATATTGAATTGACTTAATACTCCTTAAAGATTGAAGGTTTTTGTTTGATTTTGAGGATGAATTAAGGTGCTTACTACCTTTAATTGTTGATTGTTTTGGGAAAATATTGTCTTTCCATATTCTTAGTTATCTTGAGTTTAGTTGAAGGGAACATGTGGGATAAATCCATGCCACCATACGTCGCCATGGTGTGTGTGGTGTGTTATTATTTGCTTAGAAATGTCAAGGTCTTTAAGTCAATGTGATGAGTGATGAAAACAATTTGAAATTTGAAAGGATCTAATATTGTTATTAAAGTTTGAAGTTTCTTGGGATTTATTGAGTACTACAAATAAATTATTAAGAGATCTCTAAGATTATCTTATATTTTTAGGCTGACATAGAAAGAAGTTAAGTTTGATTTGGGTCTTATAACTATGATGATAGCTCAGAGTTGAAGAGCAAATTGGTAGCAACCTTATTCCCGATTATTCTATCAAGTTCGCAAAGATTTGTTTTGCATAATGATGCCTTTCATTAGGATTTATGTTGTGTTCTTATGCAACATGGAAAAATTGATATTATAGACATTTGAAATTTTAAGATAGAGAAAACTACCTTATTATGATTTGAAGTTAGGTAAAATGATTTTTGCACTTAAGATATGAAGACACTTTTTTTTATTATGATCTACTCATACTTTATGAGAGTTTGAAGTCTTTGTCTTCTTAAAATGATTTTTAAGCAAGAAATAGAAGATATTGATACAATTACTTAAGGATTATGATGACATTATTCAATACTAATAAAACAATGAGAATCTTGTGATTTATGCCTTAAATAGAAAAAAATTTATTTCTTGGAAATTATTAAAGGCTATCGCAAACAATTATTATATGATTTCAGATGTTTACAAGTCCATGTCATACCTTTTGATTTTAGAGTTCTTATGTTGAGCATTATAGTGCAACTAAACTTGTTTTGAGAATTAAGATCTTATAAGGAATTATTTGAAACTAGTTGAACTTTTGGAACAATTGATTGTGTTTAATAAGATAATAAGATCTTGAAACTTGGGATTAGACTTAATGTCTTAAATAATGGAGACATAAAGAGACAACTTTTGAAGGAGGTTTATTACATTAAGTTTACGATCTACCCTAAAAGGATGCAAAAGTTTAAATATTTAAGCATTTAATTTCATGGTCATATATGGAAGTATGCATTACATTATTTGTGACTTCGGTTTAGTGTGATCGTATATGGAGGCTTACATCAAGACCTAATAGTACTTTTGCAACTACTTTATATTTCTAAATGAGTGTGAAAAAACTTATTACCATGGATTTTGTGATAGGTTACTAAGAACCTTAGTTGATGACAATGTTTCATTATGATGGTTTAGGTATGGATAAAGTCTAATAATTTTTCTATTAGACTAGCGATACTAAGGAGATTTTAATGTATGAAATATTTGATTCTAAAGTATGTAATAAGAATTCGTGATTTACTTTTAGATTTTGACTTCGCAAAAAAAAAAAAATTTGAAGTACTTAAGTTAGTTTTGATAGTAGCTTATACTTATTCACGATTAATTGAGGAAAGTAATCGCAAGTTGGAAATATTTGTTGAGATATATATTGTTTTAGACTTGGAAAGTAATCAGAATGAGTTCTTACCTTTGGTTAAATTTTCTTGTAGAATAGTTTTAAGCTAGCAATGAGATTATATATTCAGAAAGGTTTATGGTACAAGTTTATGATCTCCTAAGTGTTATGATCATATTGGAGAAAAAAAAAATTAACATATGAATTTGTGTAATTGACTACTGAAAGGATAATCCAGATGGAAGAGAATTTGGAAGAAAATCAAGGTACACACAAGTGTTATGTTGATAATCCCAAGCAATATTTGGTATTTGAATTGGTGATCAGGTATCTTAAAGTTGCTTATTGAGTTGAATTGAGATATTTGGAAGTTTGAAAATCTATTGAGAAAAGGAAAACTCAGTCCTTGATTTGTGGGCCTATTTGAAATATTAGAGAGAGTAGATACTTTAGCATATAAAGTAGCCTTGCTCCCATACCTGTCTAAGATTCATAATGTGTTTTATGTATCGATCTTGAGGAAATATGTTTATGCTTCTACAGTTGTGGAGTTATTCATTTAGATTTCTCTTCGAGGACTTGACCTATGAAGAGGTGTCCGTTTAAATTGTGGATGTGATGAATAAGGTCTGTAATGAATGCGGTCATATCAAGTTGGTAAAAGTCCAATGAGCAATCATAGTATCCAAGAGGCCACTGGAGTTAGAATAGAGACGAGAAAAACATCCTCAATTGTTTCAAGACTCGTAAGTCAAGTTTAGAAGACTAAACTTTTATAAAGGAGGGAGAATGTAACACTCAGAATTTGTATATAGGTATGTTAGGGAAAAATAATAATGATAGGAATTTGTATAGGTATAAATTACGGAAAATAATAATGACAGAATTTGTATAGGTATACTATGAAAAATAATAATGTCATGAAAGAGGTATAAATTGGGAATAAAGAGGTATAATGACATGAAAGAGGTATAATGACAAATCATAATAGGTATCAATTAATTTAATGACATGAAAGAGGTATAAATTGAAAATAAAATAGGTATAATGACATGAAAGAGGTATAATGACAAATCATAATAGGTATCAATTAATTTAATGACATGAAAGTGGTATAATGACAAATCATAATAGGTATAATTAATGAAAGATGGGTAAAGGTAACTTCTAATAGATAATTTCGTGTATAAATCGAGTAAGAAGAAAAATCATTTATTCTTTGAATTTCTTTCACAAATCTCCAGAGGACGCACGCTTTCTGATTCAGGTTCGAATAACAAATTTATCTAGGTAAGATCTTCCTCATTTTATTTTTCTAGATTTCTTGATGTAGATTCTTTAATGTTTCTTTCGCTTAGATCAACCCCAAGAAGTCGAGCAGATCTCACTGCGCCAGCTCACTCAACCCCAAGAAAAAAGTCGACGAACCCCACCCTCGTCTCCCTGCTACCAAATAACAAAAATTAAAATTAAATAAAAAATAAAGGATTGGTGGTGTCATGGCAGCACTCCATTGAGATAGAGAATGAAAAGTATTTATGATAATTTTTGAAAGAAAATAATAATAACAAAAAATTAGTGAGCAAATAAATGAATTCAGATATACATGTATTTGATAAAAGCAGAAGCCATTTAAATATATATACTGGCAAGTAAATATTTTATTAGTTGATCGGGAGGATTTTATTAGATAAGAAATATTATAGATGTTCTTAAAGAAAATTATTTAGCAATTAGGAAATAAATACATATATTTGATAAGATCATAAAAATAAATAAATTATTAAAATCAAACTGTATGAATATAGTTTATAAAATTTGTAAAACTACCTAATTTAAATAGTTATCATTTGAATAAATATTATTGTTTGAGGTGCACAAAATAATAGTAATTGTTAAGAATATCAAATTAGAAAGTTTTAAGAATAAAATAAGTAAATGATGAGGTTCTTCCCTATTATTTTATAAGAAATATTTTATTGAGGTGAAATTTCTTCTTAATTAGCTCTTCAAAGCTTTTGAGTACTCCTCGAGGTGATTCTAATACAATAAAAATTATTATTTTATATATATGTAATGCAGTAAAGGATATTAATGCAGATCTTTAAAAAGAAAATTGTTTGTTTTTACTTCATTTGAGGATGAAAATTGTTTAAACTGAATTATATATAAACTTGGTTTATGAAAAGTTTTACTTGTTTTATTTATTATCCATGGATCAAGAAAGTAGTTTTGTATGATTGTACTTTTAGATTTGTTTTGTTTGTTAGTAAATTTAGATATGATGTTTTGTGTAATTTGAAATTTTGAATGAAATATTTGATCGTTAGTTCGTCCTCTGTCAACGCGAAAGAGCTGACACTATCTCGGCCCTGTTAACGGATATAATAGTTACCTTTACATTTTCTTGGTGGGGAATGTAATTGATTCAACCCCCGCCTCTGGTGGGCTCGTTGCAGGTTACTAAGACTAGTAGTTGCTCGTTCCATTCCCACCTTAAAAGGAACACCATGCTAGCCACCCATTTGAAAGTCCTACATAATCAAGTACCATTTTATTTGATGACCGTAGAAAATATATTTGAAATGTATTTGATTTTGAATTTGATATGACAAGTTGTTTGAAATCAAATTGATATGAAATTGTTCGATCACATTTGATATGAAACCCGATTTTGAAATGGATATGAGAATGTTTTTGAAGTATATTTTGTTAATGCTCCTGTGCCCTATTTCCTTGTGTCCTGTATGCTCTGCTGTTTTTTCCATTCCTGCTCTGTTATATTGATTGAAAACTTTTGATCCATGAAACTGTATTTTCTAGTATTTTTATTGAGTTTCTTTAGCTCACTCCCATTCGACATATTTTCGTGTACTTTTAGTTTCCGCAAGGAGTGGCTTCAGTTTGGGATCTGCCATCATTAGATTTGATTAGAACCATGTTGGATCTATGCCAGAACTCATAAGTTCAGAAGTTTGGCTGAAATGGCTGTTTTGAAAGTTAATTTGTCACTCTGATGAACATTCCTTTATATTACAAAGTTGATTTGGGGAGATCTCAAATATTGTTATATAGCTCCAATAACTTTATATGACATGCATAATTCAGATCTTGAATATTTAGAAGTAATTTTATTTGCATGAAAAATTTTGAATTTGAGAATTTATGAATTTAGAAGGCTGCGATTTATCTTAATATGTGATTGGTAATTGGACAAAAAAATCTAGTTACAAGAAAGGTTAGTGTCGCTTTCATTGTACCCAAACTTCAGGCCGAAGTGTCGGGAGGGTGTGAATCGACAATTACGCCCTTGGCGCGGGTTTCGGGGCGTGATACTAGTGTCGCCTGTAGAGGAAATTCTCGCTGGCATCATGTTCCGGTACACCGCTACGCGATGCGTGGCAAAGCTTGGCATACCTTAATCTCCCATCCTCGATTCGTTAAAACCACTTGGCGCCGCCGGGTCATGAATCCCCCGAGGCCGACTCTTTATCCGCAGTCGTAAGAACGGTGATTTGGTGGTGATTCTATGTATTCTCGCCTGGGTGATGGGTCTCGTCCCAAGTGAAAACGCTGGGTAAAGAATTTCGATTCTCGTCATGGATCACAGCAGTCAAAAACTGCGCTATCATAGACTTTCCTGGTTGCGATTTCCCAAGCCCTCTCAAGAACTCATCCTGAACTCATCTACCAAACAGCACGACCGTATCCCAAGCCCTAACTTTCTTTGATTATAAGAGCTTGGTAGGTTTTGCTTCTTTCTATGATCAGGTTGATGACTACAAGATCGTAAGTGATTCTTTAACATCACTTTATTACAAGCAGCAGCTATGACATGGAGCGTAGAACCCCGGTGATGTTTTCACTTTCAACCAATAAGTGGAGGAGATCCATGCAGTTGTGAAATTCAACTGGTCGGCCACCTTCTTCCATGGAATGCTGTTCGGTCATGATGCCCAGTAAATTCTCGCGAACACAAAATAGACTCGGTTAATTGTTTACTTAAGAGAGAGTAGTTCCGGTGGAGATGGAATTACCGGGTTTAAGTCGTCTTGCAGAGCCCGTTCGACGCTCGCAGACGCTGGTTGTTTATCTTCTCGTGAGAGGATTGTAGCGTAGAACATATATATGACGCTTGCTCATCTCAGAACGCGATAAGCGGATGACTTCAAGAATGTGATATTTTTGTTTATATTGTCATGATGTGGGTGATGGAAGAACATAGCATCAAGTGGTCCAATCCATGGAAAAGGGTCACCTCTCTTTCCCACGAAGGTTAGACACTTCATTTTAATTTATATGGGAGTTTTTAGTTCCTATGTGCGTTCTGAGAATTCTGTCCCGCTTCTCGGTGGCTCATGATAGGAAGTTGCTTTGTGATTCTAAAAATAATACTGGAAGAACATCACAACCACAAAGAGGTAGAGAGCATATCAGAAAGAAGTAAGTTTGTACATAGAGATTCTAGTTTCTCCTGGCAGATAAGGTAGTGACAAATTCAGGCCTCGAATCATCCCCGATGTAGACTGAACTCCTGTTTATTAGATCTTAGATTTTTCAACTCGTTTTTTTTTTCCTATTAGATATTATATTTTTCTCATTTGTTTCTATCGGATCTTATATTTTTTCACTTGTTTTTCCAATTAGGATTTTATATTCTCATAATTGTATCTCATGTTATAATGTGACAATATCTTTAGCATGGGAATATTTATGGAAATGCATGCTAAATGAATTGTCGCGACTATGGTGAAAATTGTCTCAAAATTAGTCATTCATGAAAACATGCCAAGGAGTATGTTTTGAGGAGAAATACAAAGGAAATAATAAAATAGAGGAAGCAATTAATGTAGAAAGAAATAAAATTAAAGAGATCAAAGATGTGGCACCCAAAGGTAGTCTTGTCTTGTAATATCAGTTATTTCAAACTCATTTTGTTTTATTTTAAATCTTAAAATATATATATATTTTGAAAATTTTTTAATTATATTTTATTTTATAGGGAATTTTTAATATGGAAACAAATATGAGAAAATAATTTGTTTTATATTTTTCTTTCCTTATTACTTTTCGTGAACCAAACACAACCTATATGAGGCACTAAACATAAAAAAACTTTAACTGTCAGAATTTGTAATATGAGTGATCTTAAAACAAAGGTATGAATATTATTTAAATGAGGTTTTCCATATTACAAACCTTGAGCTCAGTTTAATGTAAATCCAAGGATAGCTCGACACTCCATTCTTCAGAATATTAATAAATAATCTAGCTAAAACGCTTTCCCTATGTTTCTATCAAAAATGTTTTTATAGGAATGCTAAAACGCTTCCCCTGTGTTTCTATCAGAAACGTTTTTATAGGAATCCAAATTTCTAGGAATCCAAAAAAGTGATTCTGCAAAAGTTTTTTTGTAACATATTGCATATATATAAAATCATTCTCTCTCTCTTCTCTCTCTTCTCTTCTCTTTATATATATATATATATATAAAGAGTAAAAGAGAATGCAAGGCTACTTGTAGGTAGCTAGTGGTTCTTAGGATAGGTCTCTGGCAGTATGAGAATCTCTTTGCCATTTGAAAATCTATTCGGCGCGTCTGTGATGAAAAGTTTGGATTTATGAAAAAGGTGATTGCTTTGGATTGAAATTCAATATATAATATCCTGCTCGGGCTTCACTAAGCCAAACACATGATAGTTCCGAGGGTATTTAGTGGTGGTCCTCTTAATAATTTGTTTTTAAGAGCTAACTTTAGTAATAGGGAGAGCTGGGAGCACATGAATGGCGTCAGCAGGGCTTTCACCCTTTCGGCACCCTTCAAAACCAGGACATGAAACAACTGTGTCGAGAATACAGATGAAGGATTCTTCAATAATCTAAATACATGTTGGACTTGCTGGCATCAATAGGGCAATTCTACATAGCAGTGAAAAACTCCTTCATTGGATACATCCAAGGGTCATCTAACGAGCTGTGTGTCACCCACAACCTGAAAGCTCCAGACTTTACCCTGCCTTCCTGGCGACAAAGATTGGCACAACAGTCTGTTCTCCTGAATTTGAAGACATGTACTGTTCACTGGTATGCCTCCACAGTTCCCTGCAGAACTGAGGTCCATTACTTCCACTCAAGGCTGATGAGAGAACAACCATGGTGGAAAGCCAAAAAGGCAAGAGTATGCAAGAATAGAAGAAGAAAGAAAATTCCTGCTGAATTTCCATTCAAACATAATCAAACTTCCACAAAAGAAATCACTCTTCATTTTTTATCAACTCAAACTCCTCTTTATTTAGATAAGCACATTCTCAGGGCTTATTTGGTAAGTACAATCGTGATCCCAACTGAATACATATAGAGGCGCTGGATCAAAAAGAATTAGAAACAAAATAATGAATCATGAGGATTTCCGCACCATGGGGAAAGCTCTAGCAGAAATTCTGTTATTAATAGAAAGTCGGTGGTGCAAAATTTAAATTCTCGTTAAGGGTACGAATTTGAGATCATGTTGAGCTATGCGCACTCTCGCGCTAAATATGTTCGCCTTGATAAAAAGCCATGAGCGTGTTTTCTTTAAAAGACATGGGTTAGAAGTGTAGCAGTGTTTACTTGCAAATGCAAGTATATTGATAAAAGTACCCATACGACCACGTGGAAAATCTTCATCGTAGGATGCTATACCAAAATTACAATACTCCTTTAATATTCAAACTAGTACCGTGATGGTTAGTTCAAAACTAAAGCCGCACTAAACGATGCGCAGCACCGTCGCCGCTTCGTATGTAAAATTGATCAAAGATAAAAATGTTAAATGTGTTGCTTGGATAATCCTACTATGTAATGCTGCAACGTTCATTATCTAATATAGTGCTTTCATATGCTCTATCTGTTCAATTAAGTTCTCTCTAAGGTCATTTAACCTCCTTTATCATTAGGTTTCTTACTCCTGTCACCAACCTCAAGCATTAAAGGTGCATATAGTGCAAAGAATCTGCAAAAAAGCCTCTAGTCTCGCCTGATAATCCTATATTACCAAGTTTATTAGGTGCCAACTGAACTGTTCTTGTTCCCATCTGTTTCTCAATCTGCAGAACAACTCACATATTGCTATACCTGGATCGTAAAGTTCTATGATTTCATCCAAGCAATGAGTTAATGAACAAGAAAAGATATGAATTAAAAGGCTAAAACTTTGAACATAGTAGCTCCATGTTCAAATCTCTAACAACACTTAAACTAATTAAATTACAACTTCACTGGTTATGTCATTCCAATATTAAAATGAAAAGCAATACATAAAAAATAGGAATAGAGAAAACTTTAATGATCAAGTGAAACAGTTTGCTTGACTCCCGGTTCTCTCAAGTCTCTCTCCTGGAAGGTCGGCCTCAGTCTTTTTCCTTTGTTCCAAGCTCCACCTCAAACCCTAAATACAAACGACCCCCTCAAACCCCATAATCGGATTCTCCTGCTCCTTTATACCCTCTCCAAGAGATAAGGTTTGTTGAGACTTTCCCTAACATCGCGACGCTGTAAAGCCTGCTGACAAGAAATTGCTTTTGCCTACCTCCGCAAGCTCCCTGTTTGCTCCACCTCAAGCATTTTCCAAAGATTACAAAACCCAATAAAACGACATAATAGAAAGCACCAAAAACATGTTACATATATATGAAAACTCAATCCCCGACCTTTGTTAACTCTGGTTTGTAATGAGTGTTTTTAAAGTGCACTCATCACACTCTAAACTTAGCTTCTTTCTCATTCCTAAGCAAGAAAATAATTCGAACTGGCACAAAAAATAAATACACAAACTTAATCAGATACGAGGGTGATGCACATGTTAATAAGATGAAGGACTCTGAAAACAACCAAACCCTACAAATATTTCAGCTCTAAAAATTTTAGAAGATCCTAAGGTTGTCCCACTCAGTTAATCACTTGTCCTAGTTTGGGTTTCTATGCATCTCACTTGTGGTTTTCACGGCCTTCCTAGGAAGTCTACGCATCAGATGTATGAACCTAGGGTTATAACTCCTGTTTCGGGACTCTGGAAACTAATTCCAACTTGTTTATTTGGGAGAAGGTCTAATTACGAAAAGATAAGAACACACCATTTTATTTCCAGGCTTGGTCCTCTCTTATTCATGAACGACCCCGTTGCTCGTAAGTTTTAGTTAAGGTCCCCGTAATGGGATCCATCAGACTCCACCGCTGGTTAAGGCACTGAGGTATCTCAATTCCCTGAACTTCGCCCCGAACACAACCAAACCTAGTCTCTAGGCTACGAAACTTCTATCCTCTATTCCATTTGCACCCAAGTGTGCTGAAGTCAATGGCTCCCGGCCAGTTTGGCTTAGGGCATTAGGCTTTGAGAGGCCCCTCGGACTGTGCCCGGGATTCTGATTAGAAGGTCCCACTTATTCTATTCACTCTTTCTTTTTTATTTGTATTTTTTTTTCTTTTTTTTTGTCGAGCTCGGCTGTGGGAGTCCTCTCTTCATGGTATCCCACTCAATCCAGTGTTTAGAAACACCCAAAGGCTCGTTGTACATTGCTGAGCGTGATCCCAACTCAGGCATATCCCAGATCACCCTAGTCAGTGTGCAAAAGGCATCACTTTGAATCGTTCTCGAACACCAAGGAGTATGAGCTTATCATGCTCTGGTCTTACCTACCAAGCACGTAATTCCCGAGCATCTAACAACCCTAAGGATCCTTTCATAGCATTAGCACATGTTTTCGAGAATACCTACATTCTCAAATGTGGTGTCGCGCTTTCCGGCTACATATGATATACAAGAGGAATACTCCCGTGCCACCGCTAGCAACCGGGGCCTCACCGATCCCGATCAGAGATAGCTCCCTTGACTCCGCACTCGGCCTCCTATAACCTCCCCTCACGCTCGGCTCCTTTCTCACTGCATCAGTTCCAGAGCTTTATCGACATGCCCGGGTGGTATTAATTCTCTTTACTCTTACCTTCCCCGTCTACTCTACAGAGCATTAGCCGTGGTATTTTATGTTCAACCTTCTTAGCTGGTTTAATTAAGTCCCCAAATCATTCCCAGTGGGAGAGGAACTACCGAGCAAATGCAGCTCGATCCTGTCAAAAATTCCACAAAGCAACCAGATCGTGGACTTCATCCGCTTGAATACAGGGAACCAATCTAACTAGTTCCCGAGAACTTCTTCCTCTCATATTCGACACTGACATGTTCTTCTGTTCTAATTTAAGAACTCCTCAATTTTGAATCTTACATAGCTCTGGAAAAAGCAGTCCTATCGCTGAACTCATCGAATCGTCCCATGATATGCCATCGGGATACTCCTCTATGGTATCCTCACTAATCCTTAGCCCTCTGGTTTTCCATCGAAACTCTGGAAAACAAGACTCTTTGCTCATCCGTGCAGCCCATAACTCCATAAACCTTTGTTTACTCAGTCTAGCCATAACCAGGCTGCTTCTGGATCACCATCGCCACGAGCGGCTCGCGCCTGCCGACTTATCGACCTCCCGCTCTTCCATAACCTCTCTGTGGCTGGAGGTCATGGGATCGCTGACGGGTCGCCATGGCTACTATCTCAGGCAACTATGCCACTTGCTTGCGAAACAATCGTGGGTGACTGAGTTCTCTCTGCAGCCCAGACACGTCCAGCCTAGTCCCGTCTGAGGTCGATTCATGGTAGTGCCGTGAAGGAACCTACTATGGCTCATCCTCCTCCCCACGTACTTCAGACGCCTCGCATTAATCGCCGGTCACTCCAGGGACGACCCCGCGCCGCCCCCCCGATATAGTGCTGCGCTCTTACCAAAATCAACTTTAATACTTCAATCACTCGATATGTATGTACCTAAGTCTGGCACGCATGATCATCACTTATGCTCCGATACCACGCTTCCGATCCCACCTCCCCCCTTCAAATAATAAGCGGGAGGAATTGCCACTCCAATGCAAATCCCCACTGCTACTCTAACGACTTATAAATCCCCCGTGAAGTAGTCGCATTGCTTGCTTAAACCTCCCATGTACCTTCTTAAGCCTCTTTATAACTTAGATTTGCAATCTTATAACGAGCAACTCCTAAGTAGCACATTTTGCCGCATATAGGTATAATTCCAAACTCGTGAGTTACATCCCAAAATTTACACTATATCCAAATATGGCAACCAAAGATACTAACACATTCTCACAAAACTACTCTATGTATACATACATATGTTCCATTATATTCAAAGTCTTTTTCATATAAAATTCACCCAGCATAAAGATCAGACAAATGTCGTGAGAACTTATCAGTTCTGCCGCCTTTGCATACCGGTAAATTCCGGAAATAGCTTTTTAAAAATACAAAATAATGAGCTAAACGAGGTCGTACGGAGTGTATACGCGATAGTAAAGGTTTTGCTTTTCCTAAACCTCAAAATCAGAAAACTTTCTTACAATATTTTATTTCACGCCTTTGTATGTTTCTGTTTTTGCTAAAGTTTTCAAAACTTTTCTTTGTTGCTTGTTTCTTTTAGCTGCTGCTTTAAAAGTTTCTAAAACTTTCTTTTGCTTGCTTGCTTTGCTACTTTTAGGCGTTTCTATGCAAACTTTATTGTTGGTTTTTGCTTAGAAGTTTATAAAACTTCTCATAGTTCTCTTTGCTTCGCTGAGCCAGATAAGCCCTCGCCGAAAGTTTAAAACCTTTCACAAACCTTTATGCTTTTAAAAGCTTCGGGCGCCAGAAGCCCGCGGAGCTTCGCCTCAACCGATAACTTTAAAGCAAACTCGAGCCCTCGCTCAACCGCTTTGAAAATCCCACGAGTTGCTCAACCGATCGCTTGAAATCTAACCGAGCCCCGCCTGAAGACCGTTTCAGCGCTTAAATCCTCCGTCACACGAACCCAATGTTGGTTTTCAAAATCAGATGGTTGCGCTTATAAAACATCAACCACTGAGCTTGAGGTTTGGCGACAACGTGATCTGTTTTAACACGAACCTCGTACTCAACCGTGCCTGGAAGGCTGGTCTTTGTCCGCATCACCTTTCCGCTGAATATGGTGGAATTGACCTCGTCGCGCCATCACCATAATTTAGCTAGAGCTCATAATCTTATATACCTTCGTGACATTTTATGACGCCTCCTTTAAATGCATGATGGTGACCTAAGTTTGCCGACCGTGCAAAACTACAATGCATACGTAGATCCTAACTCCACCGCCAAGACGCATTTAATACCCCGACCGGGTTTGTTTAATGAACCAGTGGAAGGTCGTTTTCTAATACGGTATTTTGCTTGTTATTGTCATGAAAATGGTTTAATTATTCAAAACCATTTGCTCACTTAAGCCGTTGCTCAGAAATGGTTTAATTATTCAAACTACTGCTATTTCATTTATTTCCGCTTGTAGTGCTGTTTGCTTAATTGTTCAAACCATTCGCTTACTTACTTGTTGCTTTTTTGAAAATGGTTTTACAATTTAAAACTAATGCTGCAGCTTAATTGTTTAACTCAAAACCATTTGCTTGCTTTCTAATTCATCGCTTGTTTTCGAAATGGTTCATAATCCAAACCATGAAATGCCGGCAAAATAGTTTATAATGGTTTTAAATAATAATATAATTAGTATTTTAGAAAATGAGTTTAGAACACTCACCTCATTGTTAAATCTGGATATTAGTCTATTAATTTTTCCCGCCTTTGCTTAACTATGCCAACTAAATACAATAACAGCCATATTCCTAGTCATTTACATAACTTAGAACCTAACATACTTCCTGACTTAATCACACACCGAATATCGAGGCGGCGAGGTATCGCTACGTTACGAGTCCTTAATCTTATTCGAACTTATCTTAATCATTTAATACATCCACAAAGCAACCACCCGCAAATGACCGCTTAAATACGACAAAACATAGCATTCCTCGGCATTTGGGCACACATGTACGGAGACACCCCGAACCCGCATGTACACATTGCATTCTGGTGAGGTGTACCGGTACACCCTGAACATGTACTGCACACTTGTCAGGTACCCTGCATACAACTCCTCGTACATGTACCGCAGACACTCCCGAATTTGCCTTACTTTGCTTGTGCCTTTCCCACTTTTGCTACCAATTCACTTCATACAACTTCTATAATTCATAACACCCTCAAGAAACATCATGGCAATCATCCAAAAACAACTCCAAGCAACATAATTGGCCTGTGCCATGGAACTCAAACCTCAAAACCTCTAGGTGAAATCCAAGAATCCGCTAATCCCAGTCCACCAGCCCTTTATAAAAACCACATAATTTGATATCTGATGGTTATTTTCTCCCAATCGTGTTTTTTACCACAATCCTTTTAACAATTCCATGCTGCTTTATGCCTTTCAGATAAAACTTAATTAAAGGACATCTAATCTCCATACCAAAGTCCTGTAATCCAATTTACTCCATGGTTACAAGGCAAAGACATACCTTGATTTTTTGACTCTCCTCCTCCTTCTTCTTCTTCCTTCTCTCTCCTCCCCGTGCCTCTCT
Source organism: Tetrastigma voinierianum (assembly GCA_016808115.1). NCBI lineage: Eukaryota > Viridiplantae > Streptophyta > Magnoliopsida > Vitales > Vitaceae > Tetrastigma > Tetrastigma voinierianum. Next base: position 78,155 of record JAEQBH010007513.1, on the reverse strand, counting down.
TCTCCCTCTCCTCCTACGTGAACCCCAGCTTCTAGAGACAAAATATGATTTTTGGCTTTTGTTTTTCCTCTTTATATTTTCCACTTTCCCTTAATTGGAAAATTTAGTCCTCGAAGTATTTTTAATATTGCACTCATTCTGTGTTATTTGTATTATGGTCCATCTCTACTTTGATTCTAATTTCCATATCCTTTTTTCTAAATGACAATTGTACTCCCTTGTTTTTACTTTACCAAATTTCCGGGTTTACTAAATTATCACTTCTAAATTTAGTCTCTGGGCAATACAACGTGACACTGTACTTTGAGGCACCCTTGCCAGATTACGATCGTATAATCCCCCTCTCGACTGGTGTTATAAACTCCTCTGGCCGATCTCTAGATCATCATGTGGCGGTAGCAGGTGGTGGCATGGAAGGCAAGCAATCGGGCTTTAATGCCGCCGATGACTTCAGGCTGTGAGACTACTCGCAGTGATGTCGGCCCGTAGCGGCATCCAGATATCCGCCTTCAACGGTGACCGATTCACACGTAAACGCAGTAGCTAGGTGTACCTTCAACCAACAATTCTATACCTTAGTACTTCTATCGCAAATCTAGCCAACGCAAAGATAATGCTCTAGTGGTCTAACTCGTGGATGGGGCCTTTCTTCACAAAATGATTTGCAGTGATTCTAAATGGTGAATTCCACTTTGTATTTAAACAGAAAATAAAATAAAACCCCTTTAAGTGTTAGGCCACTGAGGTTAGATTCCTAGGGCAATCGAGGTTTCAGGTCCTTCTTTCGTTTGTGTGGAGGATGACCCAGTCATCTCCCCGAACCGACCTTCATTTAGCTATAGTAAAACCTAACTCCTTAATAATTATCTCGCAAAACAAAATTACTTGGCATCGCTATTCCTAATGCTGAAAAATAATTCTCCCTTTACTCACTCTTATAATGAGCCATGAGTGGTAATTCACGAATCTCAAAGTGGATCTAGCAATAAGCATCCATCAACCTGGGTAAAGGATTGCTGCGTTACATGTCATTCAAGGTGAATCTAGGGGATCTAACCTAGAGTTCAAAGGAAACACAAACTGCTAATGAGTACCTGTGTGTGAAACATGAAACCCTCCGGGTGAGTCTTTAAGATCCTCAGACCCAGCAGCCCTTCCGTCAAGGAGGCAAGTGGCCATAGTCTCTCATCCTGCCGTCATCCCTGGGAGTGGTGTTCAAGCCCCAAATGAGAGAAAAATGAGGAAAGTGAGAGAAAATGGAAAAGAGCGAGAGTGCTTTTTTAGCTTCCCGCAAATTTATTAATGAGCGTCTTGTCTTGATTATAGTGCAGAGCTGCTATATACTCTCAAACATGTAAACAAAAACCAAAATCAAAGCTACTACAAGGGACAAATTTGAAGAAAACCAAAAGTGACAAAAGGAATGTGCGTAAAAGGCGTAGGAAGCTTCAAATAAAGGCAGATGCAGCTGCAAACAGCAGTCAGGATGAATACAGGCAGTGAGGTAATTTTGTAATCTAAATTTCGTGAACTACGATCTCTTGCAGACGCTGCAGGGCAATCTTGCAACTTTGCAAAATTTTTTCTGCAGTCCTTTTTCTTCCGCTTCTTTGCTCCTTCCTTTCGCTTCGACTCTGCAAGCTCTTAGATCGACCTCGTATTTGCTTGGATTTGTTATGATCTAGTCAATCTTAGTTCCTTGCATGAGTTCAGCTCCGCAAAACCTGCAGTGCCCAAGGATAAAACATCAATAGCATGTACTAGACCTTTATGCCAATTATTGATTTATGATGATTAGCACACAAAAAGTACACCCAAAACCTGCAATAAATGTGGTTCAAAATAGCACTTTTCAGCCTCTAATCATACTTCCCTTAATCCTGGCTACATTGGTTAGTCCTTTGAAGTAAAGGAAAAGAAAGAAAGAAAGAAAGAGCATACAAAATAAAATAAAAATTATGTTCACAAAATTATATTTCAAAAAGGTTGTGAATGAGTAATGCCTAACCCTCAATGACAATCATCAAACCCTTGCCCACAACCATTCCATGGAGAGAACGAACGCTTCACACAGCGCCCCATAACTGTTACCCTCCTCTGCGAATCATCCAGAGACTTCCACCAAAACCTATGTTTGTTCGACACTCTCGTCAATAAACTGCCAACCGCACTCTCCCCAACCAAGCTACCACTTCACTTTACTTAATTCACCTAAATAGATCAGGACCCACTCTATTCCGTACAACCTTCTGTGTAGTGCTGTGGGTACGTCGAGGAACCATCTCACCAGCTCCCCAACTGGATCACTAATGATCTCCAAAACTGACGGCAAAGGCTTAGGGCACTGTCATAAGGATCTTTCAATTAATTAACTCTTTAGGTTTTGGCCCCCACTTCCAATGATTTCAAACCTGAAGCACCTGCGCACAAATCCGCTTAACCTCAACGATCCACCCATGTAACGAGCACTGCAAGTCATAAGCTCTCAACCCATAATTTAGGCACCAGCGTTAAAGACTCGCCACATACCCTCGGACCTGCTCTGCTCAAAGGAAAGTAGCGCCGCCGTAATGCAAGCTGAGACACATTGGCCTTCTTTCACGGGGTCTTTAACCTGTTTGCGGTAAATAACGAAACTAGGTAGGTTTTGCAAAGCTTAGGAGGTCGTGCAGTTTTTGTGGTTTCTATCGAAGAAAACCCGATGTGCATAAAGGTGTGGTTAGCTAAAGGTGGAAGAAAAGGGTCAAAGCAACAAAAGTTCAACCGATCATCTGTACCCAACTAGTACGGAACCAATCTAACATCAATAGAGTTGACAAGAGCCTAACGCCAAAACCCAAGCCAAAAAACACAAAAAAATGGGTGCTTGAAATCGTGGCGTAAGTCGTGAAAGGTGGTATATAGTAAAAATGATCATATATTTCAAATTTTCAAAAAACAAACTAACAACTCACAAACAAAACAAACAATCATAAAAAGGAAACTAAATAGAAAGTATTAAACTTAACAAAATAGCTTGCTCAAATGGAAATAAAACACAAATAATGCCACTTCCTTTCAAAACCCCAACCAAATGTTACATTGTTCGCACCTGGCTGGACGGAAAGGAGAAGGAAGGGCTACCCTTTAGATAGTTCAAAATTGGTTATTTGATAGGGACTTTGTGCAAGCTTCCAGACCCAGCAATTTATTCCACTCTATTTCGTGCCTCCAAACAAACAACAGATGAAAAGTGCAAGAGAGGCAGTGTTGACCAGCCGGCAACCTTGCACCAGACCTTGACTGACATAATTTTAAAATGTCTTTCTAGCAGCATTTGACTTACACTCAACATCAACTGTATTTGAAGGGGAACCCCCGAATAACTGATTCACTAACGTAGATATCAAGTCTTCATTTCGGGTTTCTTAAATTTGGCAACCGCTGAAATTTCAAAGCTGCCAAATCAAGAACCTACTCAATCTCTCATCTTTTGTTTCGCCATAACTTTCATCCGAACTCCGCTTTAGGCGTTGATACCGTTGAAAAGCTTAGAGAGTGTAGAACTTAAACATATTCTAAAAGTTTTACACATTTCTTTAATGTAAAACCACAGAAATTAGAAAAATTTCAAAAATAATTGTAAATGATAATAATAATAATAAATTGTCATAATTGGTTCATGTGAAGCCTGTGAGGCCCTGTATCTCGACGGCTTAAATGATCGCGCTGCTAAATTGCCCTAGTGTTGGGGACCTAGTGACCCAAAAGTTTCATTTGACCCGAGGACAAGTGGAATATTTTACGATTTTGGGTGATAAGTCTTTTTGCTGATCTCAGTGGATGGTAGGCCTCGGCGAAATCCCTGGGTCGAAATGACCCGGCTTTTTGTCTATTTAAATAAAGTGAACTGAAAAGAAATAAAAATTTTCTGGATAGAAACGGTAACCTGGGCCAAAGTTTGGGTCATGAATCAAGTATCCAAAATAATAATAATAAGTTAGAGCAAAACGAAGAAAAACTTATGAAAGTAAAACGGTGGGAGAGATGAGAGTGTGCAGAGAGAGACGGTCCAGAGAGATTTTTATTTTTTATTTTTTCTTCTTTTTGTTTCTTTCTCAGATTTATGGAAATCGGACCGTAGGTTTCATCTGGGTCGGCGTTAAAGTCGATTCACGCGACGAGCCACGCGTGGACACCAAAATCTTAGAGTTTCACAACCCATGAGGCAGTGAATTTCCTACTTCAGTATTCCAGCGTAAAGGCCATGTAATTACTTGAGATTGGCTTAGAGAAAGAAAACTCCCAAAAGCCCCCAGCTTCCTAATCTTGGGGATCAGTGAAGTAACTTTAGGAATTTTGGATCATTTCTTGAGTTCACCAAAGCCGAAGTTCCCTCAGAACTGCTTTTGGAGCAAGCTTCGCTTGAATTTTTTGGGATCATGTCGTGACAAATTGTTAAAATTTCAGAACTGCTTTCGCGCCTCTGACCGAGTTTATGCTAGTTTGATCTCAAGATCGATGTTCCTGATTTCGTGGTGTGTCTTAGCGTATCCCTAGTAATTCTATGATTTGAATCGTGAAGGCACCTGCGTAAGAGTTCCTCGCTTTTATGCGCGCCTCGAGATTCGAAGTATTTTGTGTGTTATTTTTGTAAAAGATTAAATAACATATTGTTGTGTGTAAAAATCGTGTTAATATATGCTATTTGATGTATTAACGGATCGTATGGATAATTATATGTACAAAATTATAATTGTCCATGGTGTATTGTCGTTTAGATGTAAATTATATGTACAAATTGTGCAATTATCCATGGTATAATAATTGTCACGCAAAGGCTCCATGTAACATTAAGGAAAATGCATTGGCATCATGTATTTCATATGCACGGGTCACATCGCCGAACAAAGTGTGTGTGCATGATAATGTTATTCACTATTCTAGTGAACGTGTGGTGAGCTTTAAATGGACAACGTCCAAAATTATAATTACTGGCTAAAAACAATAACAATACACAATGTAGTTCCACATGTGTTTGGGTGAAGCAAGATGGGGTGATCTTCCCTCAGTGGTGAAAAGACCCAAATTTTATTTTCGGGTCGACATATGGATCCAAATATGAAAGTTCGCGAAAGTGTCGGTTAGCGATGCGGTCATGTGAAATCTCCCGAAATTGCAGTCTCAAATAAACACACGGGATTTGATAAATTAAAAATTAGAGGGTAACTATCGGTTTAAGTTACTAAAGTGAAACACTAATGACTGGTTTTTCAAGCACTTGCCGTCGCAGTGTGAGGGAGTCTGCCTTCTTACCGTCCATGCCAGGAGTCTCATCTCATGCATGATAATTTAATATCTCCCATATAGGATTTGTATTATTTATATGAATGTGGTTTCCGATAAGTTTTATGTACGCCACAAAATGTGATTTTAGGCGGAGTAGCTTGGTGAGGGAGAATTTTTCTATCGCATCAAGCCAACTGTGGACCCTTTCTTCAAAAAGTATGTGAGTGTATAGTGAGACGGCGCCTAACGAGGCCGCAGCTAAAGAAGGCTCCACATGGGCCCGGGATGTATAAAAGAACACCAATTCCTTGACTATTGTATAAATAGTCAGATAGTGCTGCACTCATGCGGAAGGGCGCCACGACCTTTAATTCAATATTCCGTCATTAACCTGTTAATTTTCATATTTCGATTTAAATACAATGAATGTATCCTGAGTGAATGCATTGAGGTGGTGCTAGGTAAACTAATAGAAATGCTAAGTTTTAATATATGTTCTGTGAAAAGAGTGTTGAAATAAACTCTTATGGATAACTGTTAGACAGGTTGTATGTTAGGTAGAGCTTCCCGAACAAAGGAGACTCTGCTCAATTTTTTGTGGAAATATGGATCCCGATAAATGGGACACAACCATGTGGTATTAGGTAACCTGAAATCCACAGGTTGACGGGTTGTCAACGGGACCCCCGGATTTGGGGTGTCACATTTAAAATTATGATGAAGGTGTAATTTTCAAAATGCTCCAACTGGTCAATTTTTTCCTCTCTTTTCTTCTCCTAACTTGTTTATTTGAAGCCCAAACGGAGTGAATAAGGTGTCGATGGAAAGCTTACGAAGTCTCCTATCCAAAAAAGGGTACATTTTATCAAGGAGGTAGCACTTTCTTCTCCAACTTTCCAATCCAAGCCCTATCATGATAAATGTAACATTTGGTCGGGGAGAGTTAGAAGTGAAGTGGCATTTATTTCGTTTCCTTGTTTCCCATTTCTTTTAGGGGAAAGCCTATTTTGTTAAGTTTAATGACTTCATATTTAGTTTCCTTTTGTATAATGAGCTTAGTTTTTAGTTTTGTGAAGCCGTTGGTTTGTTTTTGAAAAGCTGAAAGATGGAAGGTAGCCAGGCAACGATTTGGATTCGCAAGACGTAAACGTGTGTAGCTAGGTAGCTCCAAACCAACAAAATTTATAACCTATACCTTCTACTGATGTAGCCTAGCTACTATAGTATAGCGGTTCTAGGGTCGAACTTAGGGATGGGTTTTCTTCGTAAATGATTTGCAGTGATTCAAAATGGTGAATTCCACTTTGGATTTAAGGATGTCATAAAAACAGTGAGGTTTGGTAGGTTGCAAACATAAAATAAAATAAAAATGTAAAATAGAACTCCTTTGAAGTGTTAATAAATAATCTGGGTTGGATTCTCAAAAGTAAATCTGAGGGTTTCCCTGTGGTCCTTTCTCATGTTGGGGAGGAGACCTATAGTCACTTTGAACTGATCTTCATTTAGCTATAAACCTAACCCTTAATAATTATCCTTGAAAACGGTACTCACTAAGCATCTGGTCTCCAATACTGAAAGTCACCTCTTTGCACTACCTTACAATGATTAATAGAGGGTAATTAATGAATCTCATAGATCTAGCAATAAGCATCCACTAACCTAAAAGAATAATAAATACAGGGTCATTCAAGGTGAATCTAGGAGATATAAACCTGGAGTTCAAAGGAAACACAAAACTGCCAATGAGTACCTATGTGTGAAATATCATGAAACCTCCAAAGAATTTTAAGATCCCAGATCAAAGAAATTCTTCCACTTCATGAGGAAAGGGTTTTGTTTATTCTATCCTCCAGTTGTCATCCCCGAGGGTGTTTGGCTGCCCAGAAACAGAGGTGAAATCGAGAAAGGAGAGAAAATGGAAAAGAGCCGGAGAGTCAAAAGCTTCCCGCCAAATTCGACATCGAACAAAAGCTTGTTCTCGACATAAATACAGGGAGCTTATATATCATTCAAACAAGCCGAGCTCATAAAACTGGCAAAATCAAAAGCTAAGCTTTTATGTAAGGACAATTTAAAAAAGAAAACCAAAGGATGTATTTCAAAGGTGGGTATGCAGGTAAACACCCATGATGAGTCTTGACATTGGACAGATGTTCTGCAGAGAAATTTGCTATCAGCGTTTCGTCCAAACATGGCTGAGTCAGGGTTTTTATGTGGTCTTAGTTTTGTTGTAATATCACTGTTCTGATCTTGAGGTTGACCTTAAACCCCCAGATCGACCCCATTTGTCTTATAATTGTAATGACCTAGCAAACTTGAAATTCGGGGCACTAATGAGTCTCAAAAACCTAATTTATACAAATGCCATCAATAGCATAGCCGGACTTTGTATGCCAATTTGTTAATTATGCTAATTAGTACACAAAAAGTACTCAAAACCTGCAATAAACAGGGTTCAAAATAGCACTTTTTGAGCACTAATCAGTGACCCGATGTTCCTAGGTCTCATCCTAGAAATCATCGAACCTGGAAGTGAGGTCCTAAACCTGGTCCCTTCTTGGTGCGGTGAGAAGGATCAAAATATCCACCAATGGGTAATGGATAAAGTGGATGGGAGGGTGGATGGTGTGCGGTGAGTGATGTGGTCAGGGTCTCACCCTGTGTCTCCTCACGCATGCCAAACAAGGCCTGTATACCGCTTCAGCCTCCTCATCCAGCGTGTCTACGACCCAGTCAAACCGTGGTTCGACGAGGAACGCCGCCACACTTATTCTTCTTCACGTACAATGGCTCTAATTGGGTGGATCCAGCTCCTCGCATTCTCTAACGGTACCCTTACGTCTGCGACAGCATGGGAGGGCGGTGCGGTACCGAGGTCGGTCTTTAGCTGCCCGATTATGAGAGGACGGCGCCCTCTATAACCCGACCATCAAACTGATGTCCTGAATGATGGCGAAATCGAAACAATGCTTTTTCGTCGTCATCTGCAAACATTCGCTGTCGGAATGAGACAGGTGATAAACCCGTGCCACACCTTAGGTGATATGAAGCCAAAGCACCAGTTCTTTCAAAGCAGCCTCGCGCACCCTTGCCAGGTAACTTCCACCACCCCGCCTATTTTACAGCAACCTAAGGACTTCCGGCAGTGTGGCGTTTGTGGTCAATCAAAGGCCTCGGGCTAAATACGACCTGGTTATTGTATTAGCCGCTGGATAGACGACTGAAGTCTACCGACACTCCATGGACTCCTGACCTTCAGAACGCCAGCTGGTTTGCAGTAAATCTCCCGCAACCATCGGCAAATTTGACTTTGAGGAGTCGAACAAAGGACCCCACCCCTTCCTAGCTATGGTTTTCCAAAAAATCGTCAGATGTTGGAATCCTTCCCTTAATGAAGGAGCACTGCGTAGATGAAAGGGTCAACTTCGCCGCGCCTCATTGACGAATTTATCGCGATCGAGGTTTTAGAGAGGGTTCTTCATTAGCCCTACACTTTTCTTCGAAAGCTCATTTTTCATTTTGGTCGACATCGAAAGGCAGGCCTGGGATCTACTGGTGAACGAAGGCTTAAAGCGACTCTAGCAAAGCAACACACCCCTTGGATCAGACCGAGCAAAAAGAACACAGAAAGCACTCCAAATCCGTACCTCAAAGCAATCTAATAAAACACTAGGGGTGGGCACAAGGTGGCTATGAGTTCTGATTTAGACGTAAAACCCGGCCCAGAACCCCCAACTAACCTTGGGCGAACTTCCTCTCGAGAAAGACAAAACCACCTAGGAAAGAGGTGGATGCAGCGGTAACTAAGAATTCCGAATGAGCCAAAAGGAGACCGAAGGAAGGGTCTCCAAATGTTAATGGACACTGGGATGTTTCGTGAGCTAGGACGGCTCAATATGAGAGGGTTCTAAGGAAGCCTGAGTCAGCTTTCTCGAGCGCTAGATCACACTCAAATGAAAACCTCGTGCCACCAGAATGCAGCCGTGGTTTCGACTTTTCGAGGAGAAATGAATGCTTTGTGGTCTAAAATAGGCAACGCTATGACGCTCGGGCCAATGTTACGACGTTCTTGAGAGTTTTAATTTCAATGTCACAAATAACGCTACGCTGTTACGTAGAGGCCATAACATCGCTATCGCTTCAGCTAAACGCCGCAACGCTCCCAAGAGGAGTTATTTCCAATGTCGCCATGCTTGAAACTGCAACCATACCATGCTGCGCTGTGTGTCATTTCTTCAAAGTCGCGCGACGCTGGAGTCTAACGCTAGAATCTTCGCTTATAGTATGTTTCAACAATTTGCACTTAAACCACGCCGCCATGACGCCTAGAGTAGATATTTCAACTGCCGCGACATTTCCCCGAGACCAACAACCAAAGCAAATTTCCTTGCAAAAATTTCTAAGCATAGAAAACCCCAAAGATTATATCTACTCCTCCGATGCTTGCAATAAAGTCATTATGCTATCTCTTCACCACTCAAGAACCCTAGTCCTCTGAAACCCCGCAAACATACAAGTGTATCAAAATTGAAACAAGCAAAATTAAACTAGCAACTCAAAAAAGAAAACCGATGACCACACACTTTAAAGGCTTTGGGTTGCCTCCCAAGTAGCGCTTGCTTGCAGCCGCCTTCTCATTAGCTCGACTCAAGTCGCTGCAGTTATCTAACTCCAAAGCCCAAATCAACAGACAACCCAGCTTTCACTGTGTCAAAAGTGTCTGCTGATCCTAAGCATTTCTTATGTTACGCCAAACTCGTGTGTAAGTGAGTTCTGCAGGCCTTTCAAGTAAATTTCCTGTCCCATAAATCTTCACTCGCTGCCCATTCAATCTTGAATCACCTCTCTCGGTGGTGTGTATTAGTCTAACACTACCGTAGGGGGAAGACTTGAGTGATCACAAACGGTCCAAAGTCCAGCACTCACTGTTTTCCTGGGAACAATTTCAAATGGGTGAATTGAATAGCAATACTTCATGTCCTGGGGCTTCAGCCTACTCACTAGTGGTTATCATTCCAGCCTCGTGTCTTCTCCTATAGATTCTGAAATGTCAATATAAGCATTCGTCAAGTTCATCCAAATTTCATTCAACTAAAGCATCCTTCTTTTTTCCCGTGGCCCATTCTCAGTCTCTAAGCTCCAGATTCTAGTTGCCCAAAGATAAAGCCTCAAAGTTCCACCTCTACAAGTAAAGGCGTGCCCATCGATAGATTAGATCTCGTATGGGACATGCCCAATTCGTGGTCTTGAAAGTCAAGCGCATGCTTCTCCATAAGCCATCGACCTGTGTTCTTCGCCTTTTCTTATCACATTAACTGCCTTTTCTAAGATTTTCGATCTCCGTTTGATACCTCAGTTTTCCCATTGCTGGGGGGCGATATGCAAGCACCCGATGCTTCACCCTATTTCCGCTGCAGCCATGCAACAACTTGTTACAGTGCGGAGCCTTCGCACATCGTCATCGCCTCAGGAGTCACGAACCTGAAGATGTTACTTCCAATGAAGGGCAAGACTACTTGGCATCGCTGGGTACAGTAGGAATGGCTTCCACCACTCGACGCCTTAATCCATCGCAAAGTATTGCATTGCGCTCATAGGACGATGGAAATGGACCCATAAAGTTAATGCCCCAAACATAAAAAAGTTCTACCTCTAGAATATTTGCCAATGGAATTTCATTTCGTCATCCAATGTTCCTAGTCCTTTGACATCGATCACAGGACTTCACATCAAATTCTTGCAATAGGAGCACCTAGCGAATAAGTCTAGGTTTTGCGTCTTTCTTAGTCATCAAGTATTTGATTATGGAATGATCTGTGAACACAATAACCTGAAATCTTATAAGATAAGGTTTATCTTGCCGGTGCCAAACACAATAGTTAACAAATTCTTTATATGTTGTAGCATACTCAGTTATGCATCATTCAATGTTTCGCAGCCTGCATAATGGGGATGCAGATAAGACTTTTTCTTTTCTTCTCGCCCAAACTCCCTGGTAATCTGCAAAGCCGCTGTGTCTACATGAGTTCAAATGGAAGGTTTCAATCTAGAGCGATTTCACTGGTAGGAGCCGAAATAATTTTCTGCAGCAACTCAAAAGCGTCATTATGCTTTCCATCGACCAAACCACACCTTGTACAAGAAGATGATTAGACAACTGCCTTGGAAAACTTGCCATAGAAAATCTGTGATGAATCGCCTATAAAAACTCCGTGGTGGCCTGTGAAACCTCAGACTCCTTTTATCGATGGGTGGTGAGGTTCATGATCTCAATCTTGGCTCCTGGCCAACCTCAATTCCTCTTCCTGATATGCATGCCTCCCAATACTGCTTCTCTCACCATTATGGCACTTTCCCAATTTAACACTCAAATCGGGCTCATGCACCTTCTCAAGACTGTGTAATAAGTGAATTATGGAGGCAGTCATCAAATGTAGATCCAATCACTGAGAAATCAACCATGTAGACTTCAATGGATTTTTCGACCATGTCCGAGAATATTGCTATCATACATCTCTGAAAAGTTCCTGGCTACATGAGCCTAAACGGCATTCCGGAAAGTTTTGGCTCAAGTAAAAGGGCACTGAAGGTGGTCTTCTCCATCTTCTTGAGCTATGGTGATATGATTGTATCCCGAATATCCATCCATAAAGTAAAAGTACTCATTCCCCGCTTAGTCTATCAACACTGATCAATAATGACCATGGAATGGTCCTTCTATGTCACCCGCTCGGGCCTTCGATACCAATACAAATCCTCCATCCCGTAGTCCTCTAGCTTCTGGTCACTTTTTCTTACTATTACCACCTTAGTCCCTCCTTTCTCTCTTACAACTGTTCCAGATGTGTCACTCCAGTCCTGGAGGCAGGTATATCACTCCCATCTAACCAATTGAGTACCTTCCCAACTGCCCCTTCATGGAAGGATTCAAATGGCTTCTAGGCATCCACTATCTACTTATGTCTTCCCTCAGTAACATCATGCAAACACAGACGGCCTGGTCCCCTTATATGCTAGGGACCACATCCAATTGCTTTATGCTCCTTAAGGATCTGACAATTTCTCCTCCTCTATGTTGGGCAGTGGAGATGAAGATGATAACTAGAGCAGAGTCCCTCCCCAAGATATATATCTCAAAATGATCGGGAGTTGCTTCTCCACACAAAGTTTCTCAATAGAGATTTGTTCGCCTTGTACTATCCATTCGATGCTGTTCTTAAACTCAGGCTCTATCTTCACAAGAGGAAGGATCATCTCAGTTAGGCTAGTCTCCAATGGTTCTAAAAGAATCTAAATCATAGACACTATACCTAAAGATGATCCACTTGTGTGCCAACCGTCGCATCATGATGCTTCATGGCACAAAGATGCCAACGCTCTCCCTGAAACCTCAACCTCCGGCTCAATTTTTCACATCAATCACGCCTTTTCTCCCATGGCTAAGAAATGAATGCCCATGACCATCGGGGACTTTTCATCTTCTTTCGTATGTCCGTAATATGCCAGCCATATAGAGATAAGTCATTCAATTTTAACTACCACATCCTCTATGATACCACTTCAGAGAGTTAGTGACCACCCGCTAGTTGTAAAGGATCATCGTCTTAAAGCCCACCTCTAGCTCTTAAAGATCGACCATGACATGTAATATTGAATGCCCAACTCAAGACCATATGCTCTTTCAATGTCCCTGGTAATACATATGATCAGAAGTTACCGATCAGAAAACTGGTCTGGGTACTCATAACATAGTTGCTCTGCATTCCTTCATAGAGGCTACGTCATAGTCCCCCCACTTCCTTTCGACAAAGAGAGCACCAACAAAGAGCGGACTCATCTTAACGTTACTAACCCGTCATCATATGCGGAAGTCAAACATAACTTCCTAGTCTTATATGTCATTCATTGCAATGTCGGTGTGTTATCAGCAACCTTGACATATATATAAATGTTAATAAATGTGTTTTTCTATTAATCAATACACTTCTCTCTACCACTCTTATTTAATATGTCGGCGTCGTGTTCAAATAAATCATGGTTTCTTTTTAAAATATGTCAAGTTTAAGATCTCCCAAATTACAGATTATAAATCGGAATTAAAAAGGCGCCATGATAGCCTTAGTGACTCAAAAATGTTTCAATGTTGCAATAAGAAGTATGATGCAAAAATAACTGGTTGGGTACATACAGCTGCCATATACTTAATCATTAACACTTATTATAAATATACCTTATTTTCATAACTAAGATTTTATCTTTGTTAACTACAATGCACTATATAAAGAAAGGTGGCTTGCAGCTATTAAACATGTAGGTTATTACATTGTGCATGCTCTGAATTGTTGTCCTCCCTTTCAATAATATACAAACAAAATAATAATATATTCAAAAGAGGTTTCAAACCAACTTTTATGTCAAAATAAAGATACCAAAAGATAATTTAAACTGTTCTATTTAGATAACACATACATCAAAATAAAAACTCATAAGCCCAATTAATAAATTATACTAACTAAAAAGAAGACAATCATGGCAGGCATCTTTAAATGTCCCAAAACCACCAGTCTTTCTTTCACTAACTTAATCTCGTAGCCAAAAAATACAAATGTAACAATGACAATTGGTTCTAATTTATTAGTTAAAGACAAAATCCATAATAAAATCTGTAGTAACTCACAAAGTTGTTCACTACAAAAGTAATACCAGAATAACCAAAAAATATTTAGCAATATATTATGTTCAGATATACATCTTGAAATCTCTAAAAAATATCACACTTCCAGCCCTTCATTTAATCGATACCCATACCAAATAAAATAAGGAAATTGGGGTAATAGATATTGAAAACTTAATTATTGTATAAGATGAAACCCATGTAATAAACCCATGAACTACACAAACTTTAATCTTACCAAAAATAATAGCTCTATAATGTACCCAAATATTAGCATTAAACTGGGGATGTATGTACATCTTAATTTCTCAAAAACTGGTGGTGCTTCTCACACTAATTGAACCCACAACACAACAATACACAGAAATAATAACAACTAATCTTACTGGTTCATGAAACTATCCACTAACTTTCAATTTTTAAGTCATATAAATCCTCTCTGTCTGCTCAAAACAACAACCTGCATTTATAAACTATTAATATTCAAGATGCGGTAATCTTGAAATCTCTTAGCAAAAACCATCTCAGAGTTTTTCACTAACCCTAACTCACTTAAATAGTTAAGTAAATATTAACTAATTATCATTCAAGATGAAATCCATCTTAATGAAACCTTAGGCATACAAACTTTATCTTACCAAAATAACTACATAAAAACAAAATATTAATAACCTCAATGTAAGGTACATGTTGAATGTCACCATGAAAAAGCATGATCTTCACTTTACTATCCTTTAAACTCAGAATAAAAAATATAAATAAATGATATTAATTTAACATTGGTTGAAGAAATCTTAGTGACTCACAAAACCTTTCATCATGCCAAAATAAAAACTATACAAATTAAAAAAACAATATTCCAAACTCATTGCTTTATATAAATTGAGGTTAATGAATCGTAGGATCCTCAAAAACTATACCCACCTGTTTAATGCAACATCATGTGGAAGCACTAACTTTTATTAAGACTTAAAACATATTATATTGTCCAGTTCCACTCATTTATGTGCATTAACTATTATAAAATACTTAGCAAAGTTGTTTTTTACTTAACAGATATCTGATGTAAAATTGATAAATCTGTGTTTTATATGCTTGTGCACCCCAGGCCTCGCTGGTCCGGCACTCACACTGATGTTATCGGGCCGAAACGCGTTGCCTAGCACAACAATGAATTGTTCTCAATCTACTGGCCCACGACCGAATAAACATCAACCCGCTTTGTTTCCATGAAAAGATAACATATAATCCACAAAAGATAATTTTTGAACAACTTACAAGTTCATTTCTTTTACATCAATTATATTCTTCTCTTAAATTATAACATATAATCTATTAAGAAAAGACAATTTGTAAAAAACAATTGTAAATTTAACTTTTAGGAAAAGAACTAGATAATAATTCTTTTAAAACAATTCAAAAAATTCATATTTTCTTAATTTAATATGCTCTTTTCAAAAGATAATATATAATTCTGCAAAAATAGAGAATTTTTTGAACAATTTATAAATATCTTTTAGGAAAAAAGACACCTATATAATAATTCTTTGAATAATTATAATAAAATTTATGTTTTTTTTTAGAAATTTTTTTCTAAAAAGATAATATATAATTCATAAAAAAAGAGATAATTTTTAGAATGAATTTTATAAATTATATATTTTTTAATAATATATTCTTTTTTGGGAAAACAATGAGAGAATCATAAAAACAGGGTTTCAAAAATTCAAATCGTCTTTAGAAAAATCACATAAATTATCAAGCATAAAAAAAAATTACACAATTTTTTGAACCATTCATAGATATGAGGCTCTATATATGTCCCTTAAATATTCTCCACACCCCATTTACTTAAGTATTAAATCTAAAATATTCTCTTTGAATTCATTTTAATATTTACTTCTAATTCTACCCTCCTTACACCCCATTCCCCTAAAACCCATCCTCCAATAAAAGCGGTCCGTAAAACCCATCCCTCCTCAGAATCCGAGCAACCCCCTAAACAGCAAACTAGAACTCCTCAAACAGCAACAGTCCGATTCAACCCGCAGGAAACGCCAATTCCAAAGCCCCGGAGTTTGTGCTCTTTATTTGATTTGGCGCCTGCCGATTTCGCATTTCTCCTGCATCAGTAAATATGGGTTTATAGCTTCTGATTTTTTTTTGGGAATTTCACTGGATTTCTATGTTCGATTCGGTTCCCGATCTTTCTCTGCAACTGACTTGAGCTCTGCTCGATTCTGGTCACTGAATCCGTTAGAAATCTTGGTTCTTCCTTAGGATACTCTTACAGAGTGTCCAAAAGGTCATTGATGTTTCCTGATTTCACATGTCCCGCGAAAAATTACCATTCTTTCCTGGATTTTTACATTTTTCCCTGATGAATTGAATCTATCCGATTTAAGGATGTCCCAAGTGAAAAATGTTAAGCTTTCCGGATTCCATGAGATGTTCAATTCTTCTCTTCTACTCGGATACAATAATCTCATGAATGTGAGAAGAACTGATTCAAGGAAATCTTACATATTATTTGTGAACCTAATGCTTTAATTTACAGCTCTTGCCTAATGATTATATTATTAATTTTATCAATCTTACACTTATGAATATATATCACTATGATTGTAATTTATGATTTCAATAAAATTTTCATGATTATAATTCTTAAGATTATGAATATGATTATTTAAAATAATGATTTGCAGTATTATTTATCACTACTGTTCCTATTTTCTTTGAAATAGATGCTTACCACGTACTCCAGGAGGAGATAGCTCCAGCACCTAGATCACCTGCCTCCTTACAGTGGGATCTGGAGACAGACGTATCAGTGCAATTAAGAGAGGTTGAGCTTGTAAGTAGATCGAGATCCTGAGCATCCTCAAAGATAGATGCAGACAGACCCTGGAGTGAGGTATTCAGGGGTAACTCACAGGACCATCGATAGATCTATATCATGAGTTTTCTGCAACCGCGCTGCAAGTGAAGATATAGTTGGGAGAGGTAACAACCACAACAAAGCTTCAAAAAGTATATATATTTTTTATGTTAATTTTAGTTACGAATTTGAAATTTGTAATTTATTTGGTATTTATATCAGAGGACTTGCACCATTGAAATTCTGTGAACGCGCGGTGCAAAGTCGCAATGCATGGAGCTGACGAGTCTCGTATTTCTTAGGATCGTGCATCGATCTGGGCTGGCACCCACCAGCTTGCAAATGCCATCGAAGGCAGTGAGACCATGTTGTCAGCATTTTGTGAGTGGTGGTAGCCAGAGACCACGACTTTTCATCTTCCGCTGGTGAGATTTACCATCACGCTTAGACGATGTCGCATCCATTTTGTTGTTATATCGACATCGACTACGCGATATCATTCACAACGCTTCGTGGATGATGCCAATACTTTATTGTCAGTTGTTAGGCACCAATCTGCATGCCAGGCATCTCGGTGAGATTGCAAAGGTCGTTTCGGGCCGCTCACGCTCTAGTGACAGATTTTCTCGACTATTACTGGGATGTCCTATCCGATGAGCTGATATCAAGTTTTCTACTCCAGCCTCTTGTTCTGATTCCAAGTCTTGCCGCACCAGGTCTGGTTTACGCGAGCGCAATCCAAAGGTTCATGAGGTGGCTTGAGCTATTCCGACTCAAAGATGGTAGCCTTCCTGCAAATTATGTTTGCGCGCCTCTCAGTTCCCGTATACATTCAGACAGGTGCAACCTACCATCGCGACTGTGTTCAGGTGCAAAGAATAGGTGTCATCCACTCCTTTGCAGTGGTAAGAGATTTGACACTTTTCGATCATTTCTAGATAATTTCAATTATCGATTATAATGGCGATATTAATCATTCGATTTGAGTCACGTAGTCTGATCATGACAAAAGATTCTTCCGAGCGCGTTTTCTTCTCCTGATTCATCAGACATCGAGTCACTAATTACTGCAACGATAGCTCTGGGAGGCCGCACGTTGAATCCTTACGAAGCTCATAGTCACTGGAGCACCAGATCGATTTAGCCTTGATAAACCGCCTGGAGCCACGCGGATCATCGAGCTAAGCAAATTCCTCTCCTGATATCGCATGGTTTTCCTCGATTTATTAAAGTAAAAACATCAAGCCAGTTGAGCTCTATTGTAACATCCCAAATATACCAGCAATTTTTAGACTTGCTTAGTGGCACAAAGTTAAAAGACTTTCTGGGGCAAAACTAAAATTCGAAATTTTAAGACAGGTGCCGGGCGCAGGAAACATTTAATTACTACCTGAGGACTAGCAAATAAGTAAAAGGAAAGACGCTCACGGATAATATATGAAATGTTTAAAATGAAATGTAAATAGAAGGAAGTTATGTGTGATTCAAGGCAACAGAGAAAAAGATAAATGAAATAATAAAGAACGGAAGCACTTATGCAAAATGAGAAAAGGGGTTTAAGAATTATCACAACATAATGAACAAAACCATGAGATATATGCAATTGGTCTCATTTCTTGAGAGAGACCTTTCGGTGGGAGAAGTGCCAGGTTATGTTATGAAGAGAGGTTAAGAAGATAAGAGGAAGAGAATAGCCAAGAGGTATATAGCATTAGGAGCAAAAGGTATAACCTAACTCAGTACGAATTTAAGAGAATTGCTGTTACAATCGTATGGTTAATAGTTGTACCCTAATTCCAGGTTTGTTAGATTTCAATCCTGAAAAGATGTATTGAAATTAGGGTTAGTAAACTCTAAAATGCACAAGAAGCAAGTAAACTCCTTCCTTTCGAGAATGGATTCATGAACTTAATCTTATAAGAAAAATGCCTCTATTGTAATAGAACAAACCCTAATTAGTCTATATGATACTGGTTGTGTATGGGCTATGAACCCATATTAGAAGCTTTAAGTCGAGAGTAATTTATGATGGATTTTTAAATAAGATATGATTGGAAAGAAAGATACTCTAGTATAAAAGAGATTATGAAGATGAATTTGAAATGATTTTCATGTGCTGTAAAGTATTGAGTTGATTTGCAATACAAAACATGAAAATGAAGAAAACATATATTCTTGGTATTCGGGTGATATGTAATATGTTATCTTGAATATGTACTGTGTGCAGTCCTTCCAGGTCTAATACATTCCTGTAGATATTAGATACATAAATTTGTGACACTCAATTGTTTCCTAGTTTAACTATGATATTTTGGTCATAATTTGCCTATTCTTATCCGATTTGAGGACTGGCTGGCTAATTAAAATAGATTTCAAGGAAAATGAATATAAGAAACAGATATCGTCACTCTGACCCTGCAAGTGGCCCAAAAATTCACTCAGTGGGCTGAGGTCTGCAAGCCCCAGAATCTCACCGGCCTGAACATATAGCTCGGGCTGTTTCGACCATTCCAGGCCCAGCTCACTGGATGATTCCAGTTGGAATAGAACCAGCCCAATTCAAGCCTAAATGAGGCAAAAGACCTAGTGCCAAAACAAGGACACTCCCAGAAAAATGAGTACAGTCCCTGAGTGAAAAACTTGTAATGATTAGCTGCATGAAAATGCTACACCTTAGCTGTGGGAGATCCGACAGCTGATTCCAATTCCTAAGGAAAATAGATTCATAGAGGAATAAGAATATATGATCGAGGGTGGATTCGTTAGACATCATAATTACAGCATAAGTAGTTTGCTACATGTAATAGCCATGAAAAATGCTGAAAATATAGAAAATGCACATGTATAGATGCGTCCAAGAAACATAAATATGATATAAAGATGAAAGAACTGAAATATGAACATGAACATGAACATAAAAGTACATGAAAAGTGGCATGCAAAGGAAATAAGTAAGGTAAGTAAAGAATATGATATGAATATGTGTGATTATAAGGATAGACATACCTTAAAGGAATGGAGCTTTAAATTGATAGAACACATGATTAGAGCAAGAGATAAATGATAAGAAACTATAGAGAGAGGGCAGAAAAGATGACAAAGTGATAGGAATGAGCACATGTACACGGCGGATAGGCATAGGTGAAAGACATGACAAAAGCGCATTATGAAAAGCACATGAAATACAAAAGATAAAACATCTTAGACATTAAGCATGTATAGTAAGTATATGTAGAATATGTTTATAAGATATTTTAAATATATGAATACAAAAGCACATAGAAAGGAAAATATAGAAAGTATACAATATAGCTAAATCATGATAGAAACCATAAAGGATATGATGCATAAATGATATAAAGGGATAAGTTGAATATAGAAATGTTTATATATGAACATATATAAATGCATAAGATATGATTAGATTCATATTATATATAAAAATAATTTTAAGTACATATGATGCATGGCATGTCCTAATGATAAAAAAGATATGAATGTATGCATGATAGAGAAACACAAAGAACTGCAATAAGCAGTCATGATATGAGGAAACTAATACAAGAGTAAATTAATGATAGTATATATTGGGCTAAGCAACTGCTTGATAACAATGTTTATTCACGCTCATGAAATATGCATTTAAAATAAGATATGAAAAATATCTGGATTGTCTGCTTAGAACCTTAGTAAGAGGGATGACAGTATGCCTATAGATGTCAGCCATGCGAAAGATGTGATACGTATACAAGAGACGTAGGCCCTGTCAGTAGATGACATAGATCCCGTTTGATCACGGTGTGGCCCCGAAAGGGTCACTACATAGCACATGTACAAAACACTCCGCTCAGATAAAGGATATGCTGTTCCTTCTGTATAAATAAGATGTGCAGATCACCGTCTTCAGATAAAGGATAGTACTGCACATTATTGTGTATGTAGATCACTGGTCTCAGATGTGCTGATAGTACCTTCGGGTACATACAGTTATTTCCCATATCCGCTTCTAAGGTATTTTCAGACATGAAACATAAAAGAAAATGATATATGAAAGAAAGTACATGACATGATATGAGAAGCATAGCACTCCGTTAAAAGCAGATATAAAGTATGCACACCAAAAACAAGAAGTGCTGCAAAGGATAAGATGAATATGAAAAGCATGTGATAATGCTACATGAAAATAGTATATGAACAAAGACATGAATACAAAGATATAGAAAGTACAAAGTATAGTACACCTAAAAGGAAATGAACAAGTAAAGTACGTAAAGTAGATAAAAGAGAAAGGTATATGAAAAGTATATATGAAAACACATGAAAACATATATGAAAAAACATATGATAGTATATGATATGATAGTAAAAGTATAAGTTTTTATACTCCTAATGGAGATATGAAAGATGAGATAGAAATTCACGTAATACTTAAAATAAAGATATGATATGGAAGTATCGCTTTAGCTTTCTGCCACAAGAAAAGTACAATAAGTATACGAAGGCACAAAGTATATGATAGAATAAGAACGCATAAAAAATGCACAAAGTGAAGTATGCTGCATATGAATGCCAGCCAAGCCCATGAGCTCAGAAAGACAGAGCGCAAAGTTGTAAAGAATATGTAAAGTATAGAAACAGAATACAAAGAAAAGCATAGGATAAAAGAGATATGGTAAAGACATAGAATATGTACCGAAGAGATTGACATGCAATAGGCAAAAAGTATATGTGGATAGGATAAGTAATAAAAGTTATATAGTCATATAGTTATATGAAATGCATATGTATGTTTGTGATTAATGCCATTGGTGGTTGTCCATGCTTCTATGTTCCTACTAAGCTGCAGTTTAGCACGGTGTTCAACTCGCCACCTAAGATAAGTAGAGGATGTGTGACATTCCTACATCAAGATGCATCGGGCGCCTTGAGAGGTGTCACTCAAATACGCCCGTAATCTCCTCACATGTTTTAAAATAGAAATTGTACATGTATAAGTAATGTGTGACTGGATATAGAGAATTTTGGCGGACACCACTCCGGCAGGCTTTTCAGATATATAAATGATTTTTGTTATTACAGTAAAATTGCTCAGATACCCACGTGCATGTATAAGCCTGAAAGAACAGTTAATAAGAGTCCAAAGATAAGACAAAATGATAGTAAGCTGTAAGTAAAGTGATAGTATCACGCCCCTGAATCTCTCGCTCGACCGCTAATCGGGTCGGACGGATCCGGATCAAGCGTGATATCATCCGAGCGCTCCTGCGCCGCCGTATATTCAACCATTCTCCGCGGCCGGCACCTCCACGATTTGAATCGTAGTATCTTATTGATCGAGATTGGGAGAGATGGATGATCACGTGATCGACCGCGATCAGTCGAGGTCATGCCGTGACTGTGCTCGTAATAGTGTAGCATAGCATATGGCCTCGGTATGATCGCATATCGGTGAACGCATCGCTCAACCTCCACGTACCGATCATGCCTTCTTGCCACAAATGCACGATCTTCTCCCGTCTCACATGTTCAGATCTGCTCAAAGGAGCCCTGTAAAGAAGTCATGGACTTCGTCGACCTAGTAATCTAAATCAGATACACATTTAATTAACTTTTTTTTATTATATTACTAATATTGTCACATTATTTATGTAGCGAATGTTTACATTGATTTTATTGAGTGGCTGTGATATCCTGTGAATATGCTGTAGTTCTTCATTATTTCTTGGGTGGAATAACGAGGCAAGATAGCATACTTATTGGTCTACTTAGACTTCAAAGATCTCACAAAGACACCATCACCTCGCTCCAAAGATTCACAAAGACACACTCCTACTACCCTGCCTAAAAGATCTCACAAGACTTCCATCACTCAAGCACAAAGGTCTATTTTGTGAAGCCCCACTTTTGTCTATCCTCCACTAAAGATTTGAAGTCGATCCCTCCACTACCGAGGCTTCATCTCTCCTGAAGGATAAGCCCTGGAAGACTAGAGCGGGATCTTCCAAGACTCGCACCGGATTCTCACTAATCCCAATGTGTATGTTCGTTTCAAAGAGGAAAAAAGAAGACTTAGTTTTATGTTTATGTATTAAGTTGTTGTGATTCTTAATATTTAAAATACAATTTTATTAATTTTATTGTATTATATTAGTTGTTGACAATTCTGTATGTTTAAAATAATTTATATAATATAGTTAAAATTCTAAAGTATTAAAATAATTTATAAAATATATTTAAATTTTAAATAAAATGATGCTGTTATGAAAAATTAAATTACATCATTAAAAGTAATTAATTTAAATTAAATTAAATATAATACATATCAATTACAATATAAATCATTTAAAGTTGTAGATACATCATGTTTCATCTAAATCAATTGTCTCTTGTGTCGCTACATCAGAGTTCGTCCCTAATAATGATCTAAAAGCCTCAATCCGAGGTACATAGTGTGACCTCCTGTATCCTCGAGCACACCGGGTATCGGTAATTACGCCAACAGATGCAATTTGAGGCGGTATTTGTGATGTTTAATCCATGAAGACCTAAATAAAGATCGCCCTTTTGTCAAAAACAAAATATGTGCGTCAGCATTAAACTTGTAATGACTACCGCACATAATTTAACAAACCTGTACGAAATGACAATCCTCAACAAATCCAAGTGCAATCGCCAGGTAGAAGTGGTGCGTGTGATACAAATCTATGGTGATATGTTAAGCATTGTTCACTGATAAATGGACTAACACAATATTGTACCGTGAGGTTATCAAAACAGACTCCATGTCGTAAAGTCATCCATCTATATCATATGGAGCAAAAGAGTCAAAACATGATAATGAATAAACCAACTCAAAGAACACTCCACAATCGATCCATACAATCGTAATACTACCATCACGAAAAGTTTAAAGCTCATGAATCCAAATCTTGTCTAATCGCTCTCATTCGTCTTCCCCCATTCCTAGTAACCCAAAGAATCGATCGATATCCACAATGACCATTTGCCTTAACATCCACTTATGTTCACTATATGTTTATGTATTTTATGAAAGATTTGTAATGTCCTTCTAATTTTTTTTTTTTCCTTTGGTACTCTCAATGAAATACGCAAAGTATCGGGTGAAGTAATTATCATGGCAGACTAACACTCAAATAAAGAAGGAAAGCTCGTTTCGTAGATAAACTGATTTCAAATGACTGACTAATTTCATTCCTGCATAACCTTCTCGGGCCGGTGGAAACATAGATGTCGCTGCGGATAAGCCAACTCTCTCACCTCCTTTTAATGCTATTTTACTCATTTCACTCACTAATCAGCAAATTGTCTCAAAATACTATCAATCTCGTGGAGTAATTGTCAACTCGTATTTGAGACATTGTCGCCCATAGTATCCAACTTCCTCCAATGAGAATGCACACCATCAAGGAATCAGGCGACCTTCTTTTGATAAGCTCGTAGTTCAGGCGCACAAGGCAAACTCCATATGGAGGTCTCCGTCTCTTCACGCAACCACATATTCCTCTTCTCAATTTCACTCTGAGTTGCTCTTAAACTCCATCAATATCATATCGAGTGAAGCCTCTAGATGTACCATACCCCACTTTTAAACATAGCATTATTTGACCTGATATTCTGTAATAATGTAAATACTTTCAAATGAAGCTTTGATTTCCGTATGTTGCAAACTCAATAAGAGTATTTATTATATCTCCAAGAATCTTTAAATCCCTTGAGACGAACCAAGATGTCTCCTTCAACTTTTGTATAAAAGTAATTCTTAATTCTATAAAAAAATATAAAACATATATTAAAATCATTTTATGTACAGGATATTTCAAGAAAAACTATTACTAATTAACGTGACTTATCGTTCGTTCATTGTGGGCGATCGCCTAAATGCATTACTTTATTTGTCCGCCGCGATAAATCTTCCTTCTTTATATAGAGTCAACCATGACACCCCGTCACATATTTTATTTACTCGGGAAAGAGCAGCGTAAATCAGTTGTCAATGATCTTAAATTCTCTCGTGACGCGTCCTCATCCAAAGAAATACGGCGATGCCCCGCCTCTTCATGGCTTAATGCTTCCACTTCTTCATTTCAAACAACTTCTACACTGCAAGCATTTTCGACATATGCCATCCTCACGTAAGATTTGTTATGGTAGAAATACGCCTTTAACCCACAGACAAATATTCATACTGTAAAGCCAACCCCATCGTTAGTCAGCAATATATATAAAAATCTGAATGAAGAACATTATACTTCAGAACTTCTCCATTGCTCAAGTGTTAACATGCTCCTACCCAAGCTTGTTAAATGCCACGAAAAGTCAAATTAGAGGATGTCACACCCATAACTAGGAAGTGGAAGGCATATCCGTTGGTTTTATGGCGTAACTTATAATTAGAACATCAGAAAAGCCTCGTATTCAACAATCGAATAGAAGTAGGATGTGCCCAGAAATGTCTCCTCACATAATCGTCTTCGACTCATCCTTCCTATGCCATTCAGCCATAGTTTGCATTCATTCACTTGTTTCCATTAGTCAGTTAGACGGCGATCTACCAAAATCGTAGTAAGTAGTCGATGTTTCAAAGACGCGCATTCGTAGACTTGTCTCATAGTGCTGAACAATATGGTTCCATCATAGATTTTTTATAGATAAGAGAATATTCCTCGGGTTTCACCAAGTTCTTCGGGCCATATCGGATAATATAGTTTTTCTTCCCTCAGATCCGAGCACCCACCCAAAGATGCGGCTGATCCTCCAATTGTTTAGCTGCTTGGATGATTACGTGTAAAAACTGCCAAACACTTAACACTCCAATCATCATTACTAGTTAACTTCGCTGGCCCGATTATCTGTGTAAATTAGTTAATCACATTTTTTCAAGCTCCTGTGCTGCCTTTTCGATTCAAGGTTTCACATTCGGCTCTCAGTTCTGGCGCTCAGTGTACTGTTCCACCACTACATGCAAGGCTAACTCTAGCTTTTCTACTATCTCCTTTATCCGAATACATTCCGAGCCCATTCAATCAAAGATCCCGACTACAAAATATCTGGATAATAACAATTTATTAATTTCGAGCATTTAAAACAAATTACTCTAACTTTAAAGTATTAAAATTACCTCATTTCTACTAAATGCATCACTGCAATCAACTAATTGCTGTAAAGGGGCTGCATTATGATCGAAATTCATCTGCAAAAATAAAATGCAGACATTATACGAAATAATGTCCATTAAAAACCGGATCTTACCGATTTGTCAATCCGAAAATCATAGTATCCTGATTTCAACCGGCTTCAAGTAGAAATTCGATTTCCAAATCCGGGACATATCTTCTATTTACCTGATATCACAAATCCGGCTATAATAACTAATCCCGATTTTGATATCCGATATTACGTCATCCGATTTGTTAAATCCGGCTAGGAGTATATTCCGGATTTCACATCCGAGAATATTATGATATCCGATTTTCGAACCGGATAAGTACATTCCGCGAAAAAAACGAACCCCGATCAATCCTCGCCTCTTTCTCCACCGCTTTAAAGCTAATTTCAACGCTCTTCTTGCTATTTTTCAAATGCCATTCTACTATGTTTTTCAAGATGTATTTCACTATGTTTTTCAAGACGGGAGCCACTTCTGAGGAGGTTAAGGGAGTTGGGGTGTAGAGATGAAGAAGAAGAAAGAAATAGAAAATAGGTTAAGGGTAAATTTGCATTTTCATTCATGGGTATTTCTTTTAATGGGGTGTATAGAAATAGATGGGGTGTAAATAGAATTTCTTCATAGATCTCTCGGATACGTAAGCCAGGTTTCTAGGGTTGACCGCCGCCTAGCCAAGATTTTTATTTTTGATCAGGTGCGGTTCAAAGGGATTTGTCAGACGCTAGATTTTGATGGATGCCAATAATTGGAGACCTGGTCACCGAAATGGCCATGGATAATGGCCGATCGAGGATCGAAAGGCACTCGACATCGCTGCTGATCAGGAACAAGATGAAAAAGGATTTGCTTCCGGTTGTCCGATTATTTTTTTCTTTTTCCTCTTTTGGGGATATCTGAGTGTTTTCATTCAAGCACATGTGAATTTTGAGAATGTTTTTGCAGGGTAATGGGTTGTACGACCGCTTTTGAACAGAATCATCGAGAGTTGGTTTGCGGAGCCGCGTCCCCGAGCCTGGCAGCCACGGAATACCGCTTGGACCGTATCAGAGTAATTAAGAAAAATAATTTAAAGATGGTGTTGATTTGTGAACCGAATTTGGTTATGGGATCTTTTGTGTAAAGAAAAATTTAAGAAAAAAATAGGGATATCTTGTGGTTGCAGTGGGGCCCTCATAGCCCATACAACCGATCCCACAAGGGTTGGTATGGACCTTTCTACTCGGCTAATTTCTCCTTAGCCTGTGGTTTTTTCCTGCAATGGTTTCCACGTAAAATCTTGGTGTTTGTCTTTGTTTTCGTGTTTTATTATCGTGCCATGATTCCAACAAATGTTTGACTCGTTTAGGTTTGTAGTTTGGTTCGTGCCTGCCGTTTGATTTAGATGGATATTTCTGCTTGAATTATTATTTTTATTCCCAAAGAGTTTATTTCCGATAAAATTCGATGAAATTACGTATATTATTGGCCGGGTAGTTGATGAGGCTATGGGAAATGTCGCTTCCTTTGAGCTCTTTCTAAAATGGATATTTTCAGTTTCCATTTTGATTCAGTTTCCTTATTGTTCCATGGGTCTTATGTTTTGAATTTTTGTGCCAAACTTGATTGGGGTGGCACATGCTTCCTTTGAAGCTTCACATTCTCACACTCTCCTCGTTCAGATTTAGTTGGCACATGTTGCTCTATCTATGTTGGCTGGTGCAGTGTCAATCGTAACTCGGTTCTTATGCAAATAAATGAAAGGTGATAATTCCAAATAAAGTGGACAGCTAGTAGGATAAAAGTGAGGATCCTGATGATTGCCTATGCTTCTCACGTATCCATTTATGTAAGCTATCAGACTAATTGGGCAATTTTTGACTAAAGAATGGATGATTGAGAAAAAGCTTTTAATGGATGAGACAAAGCTACCTTCTATAATTGTTAGAAGCAAATTTCCTAGGGCTTACAGAACTCATGTGAGTTGTTTATCATCTTTGATGTTGAAGTTGGTTCTGCTTGGTGGATGATGTATCAGAAGCCAGAAGATACCATGGATAAGCTAGTCAACAGGGCTGGGAAAGAAATTGAGTTTTATCTCTTGTTATTGTCTGGGAAAGAAAAGTTCTGTTTTTCTGAGGTCATGTTTTAAGGCAGTCTAAACAATATTACCCAGGGCTAGACTAGTCTGCTAAGGTACTTCTAGACGTTTCCTGGCTTAGCCTCCATACCAGTTTCTTCTGTTAATGCTCAGAAGAACCTGCTTGAATCCTGGGTTCAATTGGAATATATGTTGGGATTTAATGAATTGGTAGGGACGAAAGACCTAATCGATTCATGGTTCCATTTTATTTATTTTTTTATTTTTTTATCAGTATTCATGGTTCCATTTTATCCACTGAATATTAGTTCCTATCGTCTGAATATTGGTTCACATTATAAATTATAGATGAGTGAGTTCTCACATAAACATGCAAGAACAGGGAATAGGCTGGAGGCAGCAAAGGTGATAAAATGTGTCACAAAGGTTGAAAGGATTACAGAAAATCCTGTAAACTAGGCATCCTTCTGAATTACTTAGAAATATAAAATGTTAAATACTGGCATAGGGTTTCAGCAAGAAATTTGAATGAAGTTTGTTTATGAGTTTAAGAAATAAGGTTTGAAACATCATTTCTAGCTGCTTTCTTTACTGTGCGTTCTAAATTTGAGTTCCATGCAATGCTGTGTTGGTTTTTATATCTGCTAGACATGGTTTACTTCCATTGCTACTGTGATTTTCTAATTGAGAATTAAGAACTTTCATTACTTCATTTCAGTAATCCATTTAACCTGTTGTTTGTTTCTTACTTCTAGACTGGATGCTTTGAAAAGGCATCTCCCTGTTTCTGGACAAGAGGGTCGGAATGAGCTCAGGAAAATCGCTGTTAGGTTTGAGGAAAAGATTTATACTGGCGCCACAAGCCAGGTATATCCATCATGCAAAAGTCTTATAAATTTAGTTACCTGCATGAGTTCGTTTATTCTACTAAGTTTCAGCTGTTGATTGTTGTCTACACGATATATATTTGGGGTTTCATACCTTATACATACTATTATGTATATTATTGTTGATTCCTTTTCTATGTTGTTTGGTCATTGACGCTGCATATATCCTGCATATTCTGGTTATCTTTATGGTCCATTTCTATAAAAATAATTATAGACATAAAAATTTAGTTAGACATTATCATTTGTCAATTTCGAGATTGACAAGTGGCATGTGGTGTATCAAAAAGGTAACACATGACGAACTTTAAAAGACTACAGAATTTGTTTCAAAATTGATCAAATTTTTTGTTAGAGGAGAATTAAAATAAATATTCTCTTATTAAAAATTCCAAATGGAAACAAATATTTGAACTAAATTCAAAAGAGAATAAAAACATAATTACTATTCTTTTGTTGGCAAATTTCGTTAATGAAGAAAAACAAGTTGTGAAAATCAAGAAACCAAATTTCTTCAAATTAAGCAACTAAATCGTGGGAATTTCAAATTTTAATTATCTAATTTCTCCTATAAATAAGAGGTGACTCATTCAATAAGGGACTTCTTTAAATTGGCAAAAATGACATTATATTGGAAAGAAGGCTTCACAAAGAAGAAAATGCCTCACAAAATCTTCCTGCATGTCCATAAAACAAAACAAGTACTATATACGTCATTTTCTCCTACACATGCTATCTTTGCATTTCAAGAATTTCATTTGGGAATAAGTTACAGATGACTCTCAATAAAACAAAATATTTTCATTTTCATTGTGATCAATGTGCAATAATTAGAGGAACTATTATTTTGCAAAAGAATATTTTCCTCGTGTGCTGTCAGAACCTATAATAATTCCAATCTTATTCCAAATCGCAAAGATTGTCAAAAGAGGATTTAAATAAATATTATCTTATTGACAGATTCAAAATTCTCTTCTTGCTAAATTTTCTTAATGAAGAAGACAGTTGCCAAAATCAAGGAATTGCATTTCTTTGAATTAAGTAACTAAATCTTGAGGATTTGTTATAATGAGTCCCAGCTCAAGGGTTAAGAGCCAAAGGGGCATGTGAGGGGTCCGAGGTCTCGGTCCCGTGGAGACAAAAGATTGTGAGGAACATAATACTATGATGTAATTCAAAGTGAATAGATGTAAATAAAAAAAAAAAAAAATCTTGAGGATTCCAAAATTTATTCCCCCAACATCATGTATAAATGAGTTCAAAGGCTCAGAATTTTTGGGCCTTACTTTTTCAAATTTTGGAGTCACCTCTAGGATAATCATTCGTTAATCAAAGATACGTTGATTGGGTGGCAAGATTCATGCACCAGAAAAAAAAGATATGAATGGTTGCTCCTATCTACCTATTCTGGACAGTTTGGAGAAAGAGAGAAATAGAGCTGTGTTTGAAGATGTGGTGCCCTCGGTTCAAAGGATGAAAAATGCTTTTGTATATGTTCTCTGGTTCTTGGTCAAGAAGTATAGCTGATTTTCAGTCTACTGTAGTTACTGGTTTTTTTGTGTATGTTGGGTACAGTGTAGGGGCTGGTATTGTTTCCATCTCCATCTGTCTTTCGATTTTTTTGTCTGTTTGGAGCCTTGGTATAGTTAATGTATGCTTTGGGTTTGCCCCTCTTTCTTTAATATATTTATGCTGGTTTTTTTCCTATAAAAAATTTCACCTATAAATATGCGGTGACTTCATTCAATGAGGGGACTTCTTTGATCAGCAAAACGACTTACATGGGAAAGAAGGCTTTTATAAAATCTCCTTGCAAGTCAATGAAATGAAAGAAGCATACACTCCGTGATTTTCGCTTCACATGCAATCTTCACATTTCAAGTTCGATCGTGGAATAAGCCACAAAAGTAATCCTTGGTTGATATCTATGAAATTTTTTTTTTATCATCTTCATCTCAAATTGTAATTGAGGTAGAAGAATCAATGGAAATATTCTTTTGCAAAATAATATTGTCTACAAACGTTGTTTCCCACAATATTTTCAATCTTAATAAAATTGCTTGCATTATTTCTATTGTTTGTTAAATTTTCGAGACCCTATGACATATGCGCACAATAACAATAAAAAATAATAATTGTGTTGATATCCTTATTTATCAAAATATTTACTCAGCCATTCATCTCTTTATCAATCTTGGAACATTATTTGGTATTTGATAAATTTTCTTTTGTCCATTCAAAATATTTGAATGTGTATGTTAGTTGAGTTCTTAACTTGAGATCCATTGATAGGTGTGTGTATATAACGTATTTCTTTTAAATTCCAGTCCGACTACATGCGAAAAATTATCACTGAAGATGCTTACAATGGAGACAAAAGCTCAGACTGCATTGGCCAGTAATCTACCATCCAACTCTACGGGTAATAGCAAAAAACCCCCAAGATCCAGGTAATAGGACTATTATTACATAATGTGTCATTCCATTTCCATATTAATGATTGATATGCAGTATGGTGTTCTTACTTTTTCTTTATTTTCCTATTTTCATATTTCAAGAACACAAGCATTTACTCATAAAAATTGTACCATTAAAATTTGTTTCCTGTGCATTGAAGCCAAATTCATCTTTACGATGGATTTTATAGAGAACTTTTTATGCATACAAAAGGTATTATTTTGTGAAGTCTTAAATCTTTTACAACAAAGCATTAGTTCTTATCATGTATACCTCACGCACCCTCCTTTAGGCACATTAATATATTTTCTCTTTGCCTACACACACACACACACATTAATATGATTGATATGCAATATGGTGTTCTTACTTTTTCTTTATTTTCCTATTTTCATATTTCAAGAACATAAGCATTTTAATTTATAAAATTGTACCGTTAAAATTTGTTTCTTGTGTATTGAAGCCACCATCTTTATGATGGATTTTATAGAGGATAGAAATATATATATATATATATATATATATATATATATTTATCACTTTTTTATGCATACAAAAGGTATTATTTTTGTGAAGTCTTAAATCTTACAACAAAGCATTGGGCTCTATCATGTATACCTCACGCACCCTCCTTTAGGCACATTAATATATTTTCTTTGGTCACACACACACTTAATATATGTTTATATATTGAGCAATGCTAATTGTTGATTTATTATCACGTAGAGTTTCACAGCTTACCCATCAACCTTCAAATCTTCTGGAATGATCTTGACCCACAACAATTCTCATACTCCTACTGCTATAGCTCTAAACTTTGCCTTTGCGCTTGACCGTGCTACCACATTTTGTTTCTTACTCCTACAAGATACTAAATTTACCCCAAGAAAGGTACAATAGCCTATAGTTGACTGCATGTCCAATAGAGATTCTGCAAAATCTGCATCGGTGTATATTTCCAAAGCAATACTTGATATTTTCTTGAATAAGATTCCCTTTCTTGGTTATGCCTTTAAGTAATGGAGGACTTTAAAAGAGGCTGCCTCGTAGGGCAAATTTCTTGATCATGCATGAATTGGCTAATTACACTCATTGAATAGGCTATGTCTGGCCTAGTATGTGCAAGATAAATGAGTTTCCCAACAAGCCGTTGATACATTTTTCTATCCACTTTCTTCTCTTCAAGTGCTTCACTCAATCTGTGATTTTTTTGTTCAATGGGAGTCGCAACCGGTTTACTAGCCATCATACTTGTTTCCTTGAGAAGATCAATAACATATTTTTGTTGAGAAATGAAAATGCCTTGCTTAGACCGAGCCACCTCAATTCCAATGAAATACTTCAATTTTCCGAAATCTTTTATTTCAAACTCCTTGGCTAGGCACTACTTCAAGGTATCTTTATCTTTCTCATCATTCCCTTCACAATAATATCATCAACATACATAATTAATGATATGACTCCTCCTAAAGTTGAATTTTATATGACAAGTGTATGATCTCCTTGGCTTTGTTTGTAACCATTATCTATCATAACCTTTGAAAACCTTCCAAACCAGGCATGAGGGGGCTATTTTAACCCATATAGTGCCTTATTTAACCAACAAACCTTGTTTCCATCACCCCCATTGAACCCTAGTGGAATACTCATTTTAATCTCTTCTTCTAAATTACCGTGAAGGAAAGCATTTTTTACATCATACTGTTGCAATTCCCTATCAAAATTAATAGTCAAGGATAACAAAATTCTTACTGTATTCATTTTGCCACTAGAGCATATGTTTCTTGATAATCCACTCCATATGTCTGAGTATACCCTTTTGCAACTAGCCTTGCCTTGTACCATTCTAGGGATCCATCACCTTTAAATTTTACTGTAAACACCCACTTGCAACCCACTAGTTTCTTACCAATAGGTAAATCAACCAATTCCCAAGTTTTGTTCTTTTGTAATGCATCCATTTCAACCTCCATAGCAAGTCTCCATTCTCTCTTTGATAGTGCTTCAGATAATAAGTTGGGAATAGGAATAGTGCTTAAAGTTTAAAGGAAGCTTTTATGATTCAAGGAAAATCTCTAAAAAGACACAAAGTGAGACAATGGATATAGTGGCTTTTTCGTGTATTCTCAAGTCTTTTTTCTTAAAGTTATGTATAGACTGCGGTTAAGGTTATTAGGAGTTGGTTATGCCCAAGAATTGTTACCACATTTCGGACTCCTGGGCTCTATGTATTGTTCTCGCTCAAGTTGCCATGGGATCCCTTCTTCGTATACATTTGATAAAATCAAAACCTAGCCAAAGATCTAACTATCTTCTTCCTTTTCCTCTATCACTCTTCAAATTGTTAGATTGAATAGGTTCCAAAGACATTTATAACATTGAAGTGGTTTCTTTGACGAAATGACTTTATGAGGGGATTATTTCTATTGGTGGTAAGGCTGACTCCTTATCTTCAAGTATAGATAACTCCCCCAGTCTCCTTGAAGATAAGGAGTGGAGAAGTATGACTTATTTTCAACAAAGGTAACATTAGTTGAAACATAAAGTTTCCTAGTGGATGGATGATAACATTTATATCCCTTTTGAGTAGATGACTACCCCACAAAGACGCACTTAAGAGTTCTAGGATGTAATTTTCCGCGGTTATGATTGTGAATATGGACAAAGGATATGCACCCAAAAACTCGAGGAGCAAGGTTAAAGGAGGATCGAATATTGGGATAGAATTGAGACAAGGTTTCTAGTGGACTTTTGAACCCTAAAACTTTAGAAGGAATCCTGTTTATGACGTATGCTGATGTGAGTACAACCTCTTCCTAGTAGGATTTTGGTATATTTTGTTAAAACAATAAGGCCCAAGTACACTTTAGAAGATGACAGTTTTTTCTTTCCGCCATTCCATTTTGTTGGGGAGTGGTGATATAAGATGATTCATGTATACACTTTTTTGAAACTATTACTAAGATAAAATTTGATTGAAATAATCACGAGCATCAGGATACGGATTTTCTTTTATTTTTGCACGAACCAATTTTAAACTATTGTACTAAAAATGTGGAAAATTATAACTCACATCAAATTTATTTTCGAGCAACAGTCCAAGAAACTCTACTATAATCATCAATAAATGTCACAAACCACCTAGATCCTGAGATATTTGGAATGGTAGATGGTCCCTAAATGTCACTGTGAATTAGAAAGAAAGGAGAAGATCTTTTATTACTAATAGGGAAGGATACACGAGCATGTTTTGCATACTCACAAATGTCACAATGAAAAGATTGAATATCTAGTCCCTTGAACAAGGTAGGAAACATTATTTCAATGTGGAAAGACACATGACCTAGACGCCTATGATGTACCCAAATGACATCTTTATTTGATGAAGAGAAAAAGGAATGAAACAAAGTAGACTTAAACAGTTTCCACTGACTAGATGTCCTCAGGTAGTAGAGAACATTATGCTCCTTAGCAAGTCTAATCTTTCCTCCTAAACTCGTCTTCGAATTCACAAAGGATGAATAAAATATAACACGACGAGTTAGATCTTGGCTAAGTTTTTTTGTTGAAACAAGATTAGTGGATATGTGAAGGACATGAAGAACATTTTTAATGACCAAATTTGGGGTAACCTGGATATCTCCTATACCAACCACTGTGATGGTAGTTCCATCAGCAACAACAATTTCCCTATTGCTTCGATTGCAGGGAGTAAGTTTCAAAATGATTTGGATTATGGGTCATATAGTTAGTAGCATTGTAATCAAGGATCTAAGCATTCCTAAACTCATTACGTGAAGCATTTAATCCAAGAGAAATTAGAGTCTCATTTGAAAGAGTCAATGAACACATACCCGGAGTTGATGCTTGAGAAATAGAAGGTGTCTGAATATTTTGAAGTAAAGTTAGGTTGCACACAACCTCTTCTTCTTCATCAATTGAAAATGAGCTCCAAATATGATCGATGTTTTTGAAACAAAAGAGGTAAAGGATAAAATGAGATTAAGAAATAATGGTAAAGGAGGCCAGGAAAAAAACCAACAATGAAGGCTGAGAATTACACCAACGATAAGGCTGGAATCAAGCATCAATTTGTCAATGAAGGCTAGAAAAATAAACGAAAAACTGACATAGAGAAGCATGAAGAATGCTGAAAAAATTTGGTACAAAGAATGAAGGTCAATAGAAAAATTCTATAAAAACTGTACAAAGAATGGAGGTCAACAAAAAATTCTCATAAACCTTGGGGCTTCGATACCATGAAGAAAATGTAACTAGTAGCCGGAAGTTATATTAATTTCGAATGACTTTCAGATAACTTATATTACACACTTATATGTAACACATATTTTTTGTACATTGAAAAACCAAGTTCTATAACCAATTCCCTATAATTTGGGATCTGATTATTCACTTTCCATAGATAAATTTTAGAACTAGATTATTTAATTTGGATTTTTCCTACAAAATATGATTTACACTTCCCACACCCTTAATCAAGAGATGGTCTGATGAGTCGTGGCTCTACACAAGATGGACCTAATCTAGGACTCTTCCTCCTCTTCTTGAGCTTGCCGCTTTCATTCGTTCGCTCCACTTCCCTCCGCAACAATTGGCCTCTCTTGCACTTAAGCTCTGATTCATACTTTTTGTCACAATAGTAACGTAACCTCTCATCTCTTCTAGCTTGCGTCTTTACTTGGGATATTTTTTGATTGGAGGGATTTTTCCGTAATTTCCTAGTCCTACTTATTGTATACGTGGCCCTAGATTGGTAGTGGTTCGAGATGAGGACTTGGCTTCCTTGATCATCGCCTCCATGGTGTTTTTTTTTTACAGTAATGCTGTTCTATTTCCGACTTAGAGAGCGGGCTAAGGTGAAGATAGAAGAAAAGCCGCTACTTTTCTTAATGAATGAATAAATAATACACAAAGGTAGGTCCTACCTATTTATATACAAAAGGAAGACAAGAAAAGGAAAGAATATAAAGTACAAAAAGGAAAGAGAATAATATACAAGAAAGGAAATAGTCAAACCACAGGATATTATATGGAATATTCCTTTGATACTCAACACTCCCCTCAAGCTGGATCATATAGATCATATGCACCAATCTTGTTAGAAATGTACTTAATCCTATGACCTCAGAGAGACTTGGTGAAAATGTCTGCTAGTTGGTCACTCAAATTGACGATACTAGTAGTCATGCATCTTGATGTGATCTTCTCTTGAATGAAGTGACAATCTACTTCAATATGTTTGGTCCTTTTATGAAAGACTGGGTTGGTGGTAATGTGTAGGATTTCTTGGTTATCACATACAAACTTCATTTGTTCATCCTTCCCAAATCGTAACTTCTGAAGAAGCTGTTTGAGCCATATGAGTTTACAAGTTACCAAAGTCATAGCTCGGTACTCAGCTTCAACACTAGATCTGACTACTACATCCTTTTTCTTAGTCTTCCAGGATATTAGATTTCCTCCAGTAAATACACATAATCCTAAAGTAGAGCGTCAATCTACGGGCGAGCCTGCCTAGTCTACATCACAATATCCAACAATATGGGTATGACCTCTATTTTCGTACAACACCCCTTGGCCTAGTGTTCATTTGATATAATAGAGGATACAGATCACAACATCCCAGTAACTATCACATGGTGATTACAAGAATCGACTAACTACACTCACTGGAAATGAAATGTCTGGTAGAGCGATGGTGAGGTAGTTTAACCTCCCCATAAGTCGTCGATACCTCCCTGGATCTTGTAGAGGCTCTTCTTATCTAGGTAAAAACTTGACATTTAGATCCATATGAGTGTCTACAGGTTTATAATCTAGCGTATCAGTTTCCTCCAATA
Organism: Tetrastigma voinierianum; assembly: GCA_016808115.1. Taxonomy (NCBI): domain Eukaryota; kingdom Viridiplantae; phylum Streptophyta; class Magnoliopsida; order Vitales; family Vitaceae; genus Tetrastigma; species Tetrastigma voinierianum. The sequence goes on along the minus strand of JAEQBH010007513.1, from coordinate 40,866 downwards.
TATCTCAGCTATCTGGACCAATCTTAACTGTATAAGCCCAATGGCAACCAATAGGAGACTTGCCAACATGTAAGGTGATTAGGTCCCATGTGCTAGTAGAATGGAGAGTAGCCATTTCTTTAATAACTGCCTATTTCTAGTCCAAATGAGAGAAGGCCTTATGCACTGTTTTAGGTGGAAATAAAAGTAGAATATGGTGAAGATAAGTGGTGATAAGTCAGAAATTGCAACAGGATGGGGGTTACAAGAGGAAGGAGATTTTCAATGTCAATGGGAAGATCAACGGGCAAGACCACTCGTGTCAGGAGGAGGGCGCCATAGGAGATGAGTTAGTCGAAGGCCCGTTGTCAGTGCACGGGCAGCGGGTATAAACCTGCAATGGTCGATGTGGAGTAGATGGAGGTATAGATGAGATATCTAGAACAAGATAAAGGAGGGGTAGAGATAGGACATCATGCCTAAGAGGGCCAGAGGTAGGGAACATAGAAGAATGCTAAAAAAACATGACATCAGTAGAGATGAAGTATCGATGTGTATTCGGAGAGTAGCATCAATAACCTCGTTGAAGGCGGGAATAACCGAGGAAGAGATATTTTGTGGCTTTGGCAGAGAGCTTGTCTTGTCCAAGAGTAAGAACATGGACAAAATAGACATAACCAAAGGCACGAGGGGGAAGGTAGAAGATAGGTTGGTTCGGAAAAATGATGGAATGAGGGGTCTGATCATGTAAGACGGATGATGACATACGATTAATCAAATAACAAGTGGCTAAGATAGCATCCACCAAAAAACGTTGAAGAATCTTATGATGGAGTAGGAGAGTGCGAGCGGTTTCAACTAAATGATGGTTCTTATGCTCAACCACTCCATTCTGTTGAGGAGTGTAAGCAGGAGAGAACCGATGAAGAATACCATGCTTTATTAAAGGAGGAGAATGGTGAAGAAAAATATTCGGGCATTATCACTCGTAGAATACTTAATTGAAGTATTAAATTGAGTTCGAACTTCAGCATGAAACTTTTGAAAATAGAGAATAACTCAGCACGAGTTTTCATTAAAAATAGCCAAGTACATCGAGAATAATCATTTATAATAGTAACAAATTATCGGAACCTTAAGGTAGACTCAGTCCGAGAAGGACCCCAGACATCAATGTAGACAAACTCAAAACAAGACTTTGTCCGTTGATTTAGGTGCTTTGGGAATGGGACACGAGTATGTTTTCCAAACTGACATGACTCACACTCAATTAAGAACAAAGTAGGAAAACGAGGAACCATTTTCTGAAACTAGGAAATGTCCGGGTGACTACGGCGATTGTGAATATAGAGAGGAGTATCCATGGAAGTGCAAGTAGTGGAAGATGAAGGCAAGCTGAGATGAAAGAGGTCTTAAGACTCACGTCCTAAGCTAATCGTCATCCCCGTGTCTACCCCAATGGCAAAGCTATTCAAAAGATAATCAAACAATAAGGTCACGAGTCAACTTATTACGGGAAATTAGATTAAAAGGAGAATCAGGAATATAAAGGACATAAGTAAGGGGCAAGGAAGGAAGAGGGAATGTCCAACCGATTCCTTTAGCTATGGTTTGAGATCCAATAGCTAAAGTAACCATAGGTAAAGGAGAAGTAAAGGTAAGAGAAGAAAAAATGTCCTTATCATCGGAAAGATAATAAGAGGCTCCAGAATCAAGAGTCTTGGGTCCAGATGAATATGAAAGGTAAGCAGAGGCATTACTGGTCTAGGCAACAAATGAAATGGATGAAGATTTAGTTGCCTGAGTGAGGTGGTAGTACTCCTTATACTCTCATTAGGTGTAAGAATAACTCTGAGTCAGGGGATGAGACCTTGAGTTTATTTATAGTGATCATAGGAGTTCCAAACAAAACGAAGAAAAATTTTGTCTCATAGCCATGAAGCCATAAAACATGACTGGCAAGAATGATTCAACTACTTTTCTTTAAGAGATAATCATAATATATTTACCTATCTATCAATCTTACTGATCGAGGTACTAGTAAATTTCAAGTGATTCTCATATGCATGAAGAACATGAGTCGTATTATTGCCATCAGATATTGAGCTAGAAAGGACATTGAGAAATCTGAAGAAAGAAAGAGCAATAGAAGGCCATAGCAAAGTCAGAGAATGAAATCGAACACACCTACAAGGTACCTGGGATAGACCTCAACAGAGACAGAGGATACTGAGACTTCGATACGTTGATCGTGATGAGTACTCTACAATCAGGCAACCAACTATAGAGGCAAACAACTTTGAGCTGAAGCTTGCACTCATCACTATGGTGCAGTAATCAGTTTACTGGACACCCAAGTGAGGATCCAAATGAACACTTGGGGAGGTTGTCGAGATGAAACACCATCAAGCCGGCCGGAGTCCACCTGCATGTGACTGGAATCGGCAGCTTGTTCCCATTTTCACTAAGGACATTGCATCTAGATGGTTTGAGTCCCTGCCATATGGATTATTAACCAATCGGGGAATCGTCGGGCTTATTTCGAGCATATTCTTCCCTCCTTCTCTTACTTTGGAGAGGAGAGGAGAAATTATTGCATTCAAGAAAAATGAGGACGAGTCTTTGTACAATGCCTGGGAGAGATTCAAATAGTTGCTTGGAAGATGTCCAATGCATGGGATAGAGAAAATGACTTAGATGGATATCTTCTACCATTCCATGAACTTCACATCAAAAGGGACAGTTGATGCATCAGAGGGTGCATTTAGGAAGAAAAGTGCCGAGGAGGCTACTCATTCTCATGTAGGAGTTAGCAAAGAGCAATTATGTGAGCTCCACTGCTTCCAAGGAGCAACAAATGTATCGAGAGGAGGGGGAGTGATTGAGTTGAACAAGATGTCAACCATAGAAGCAAAGTCGATACATTGATGAGCAAAAAGCTAAGTCATTAGGGAGCAAGGTTACTGAGCAAATGAAGGGAAACTACGGAAGGAGAGCCGAGCATAAATTTGCTGATGAAAGACTAGCTCATGAGGGTCCTTATCAGGTGGAAGAAGTTCAATATTTGAATGGAAATAGGAACTATAACTTCAAGCCAAACAACAGCCTTCCAACCCACTATACCCCAGCCTTGAGAAACCATGAGAACTTTTCCTATGGAGGTGGAATGCAGTAGGGTCCAAGTCCTGTGCAGAATTTTTAGCAAAATTATGCTCCACCTGGTTTCCAAGGACAACAACAAGGCAGTCAGAGGGCAAAATCAAGGACAAAGGAGATCTCCTTCCTTTGAAGATCAAATTTTGACTTACATGTCTAAATACAAGAGAATTTTTAACCTACAAGAGCAAAAGTTTGCTGAGCTTGCAGTGTTCCAGGCAAACACAATTGTGTTTCAGGCCAACACAAATTCTTTCTCCTCGAAAAATCGAGACTCAAGTAAGGCAACTAGCCTTACTATGATGAATCAGTCTAGTGGACTCTTCCATAGTGACACTGTGTGAAGAATCCTAAGGGCTACATGGCTATAACACTTAGGAGCGTTAGCAGAATTACAAAAAAGAGAAGAAGATGATAAAGCCATCAGAAGGAAGAGTGCGTAAAATGGAAAAGAAAACAAGTTGAACATAACATAATTGATGTGATGGGAGAGAGAATCAAAGGTGCAAAGAAGAGCAAGAAATCGATAAAGAGGAGAAACTAAAAAAAGGAAGGAAAGCCTATCAACCTCTTATTCCATTCCTCAAAGACTGCAAAGTCAAAATCGATGATCAGTTTGCTAAATTCTTGAACATGTTTAAGAAATTAGAGATCAACATTCCTTTTGCTGAGACATTGGCTCAGGTGACTTATTATGCCAAATTCATAAAGGACATCCCTCAACAAGAAAAGGAAGTTGACAAAGATGGAGTGGTGATCTTGTAAGCAAATTGGAGTGCAATAATCCAGAAGAACTTGCCACTGAAAAAGCAAAATCCAGGCAGCTTGACCATTCCCTGCACTATAGGGAACTAAAAATTTGGTTGAGATTTATGTGATTCCGACGCAAGCATCAATCTGATGCCATTGTCTCGGTGAAAAGGCTGAGTTCGGGGAGCTTTATTCCTACAACAATGACTTCTGCAAATGGCGTATATATCTATGGCTCAACTGTAAGGAATCTTGAAGATGTATCATCAAGGTGGAAAATTTTATTTTCCCAATGGACTTTTGTCATGATAGATATCAAGAAGACAAGCATGTTTCATCGTCGCTATGCAAGCCATTTCTTGCCACCGGAGTGGGCCTTTGATCGATGTGAAGAAAGGAGTGCTCTTAGTAGAGAAAATTTCCTATAAGGGCTACTCCCTACCTAAGTGCACATGCAATGTCATGTTCACACATCCACACACATTCAAGTAAAAATATGCACATTTCTACATGAATGTCCACATGCCATGCCCCATGTCTCGAGTCCTCACCGACTCCCTCAAACATGCATTTGCCATGTATGAAAACTATTTCCAAAACAAAAGATTTTTTATTTTTTATTTTATATTTCAAAACTCATTAAACATTCTCCGATATCAAAATTTATTGGACAACTCTCCAATATAGTTTATTGGACATACCCCGATAATATTGTTGGACAACCCTCCAATATAGCTTATTGGACATAATTCGAGCACATTTAGTGGACAACCCTTCGATGTCCATTTTGTTCAAAGGCCATGTCATGCACTCACACCCGATTCACGCGATGCCCCGCAGGCACATGCAATGTGCTAATGCCAATCGCATGGTATTTACATATTGCATGGCTATTGGGAACATCATCTAGTATTTCAGAATCATGCTTCATACCAAGCCTCATGGGTAAGTACATCTACAACATGTAATTCCTACCTGCACATAATCCATGTTAATATATTCAGCATACATATACCAACATCATTTTCACAAAAAAAAAAAAAAAAAAAATCTGCATGTTATTCAAACTAAGAAATTAACATGCAAACTTTTTTTTCAAGCTTAGAAAAACAGCATGCACAACCTCTTTTCCAGTCCATGTTTTCCAGCAATTTCAAGCTACTTCCAGCCCATATTTTCCAGCACATACAAGCTAAATTCAGTCCATATTTTCAAGCAAACATAACCTGTTCCAGAACTCAATTCTGGGAGCAGAAAAGATCCAGAAAACCGGTCCTCAAAAACTACAGTTTGATCAAAACTGTTTTCAAACCAGCCCCTCAGTTTGGGTTGGTGTTATAAAAAAAATAAAAAAATTTGCATGTTATTCAAACCAAGAAATCAACATGCAAACTGGATTTTTTTTTTCAGTTTTCCAGTTCAGAAAAACAGCATGCACAACGTATTATCCAGTCCATGTTTTCCAGCAATTGCAAGCTACTACCAGCCCATATTTTCCAGCATACAAGCCAACACCATATTTTCCAGCAACCATAACCTGTTCCAGTACTCAATTTTGGGAGCAGACAAGATCCAGAAAACCGGTCCTCAACCATTACAGTTTGATCAAAACTGTTTTAAAACCAGCCCCTCTGTTTTGGCTATACCTCATGGCCATTGAATGCCTCTTAAACAAGGACCAACCCTAGTAGTAGAAGACCCTTACCTGGTGGAGTGTAGACCAGCCCACTGCTGAATCCTCACCCTCCAGAAACTGAAGTCCCACCGTCTCCTTCCTTTCTTTTTCATTCTTTTCTTTCCATCTTTCTTTTCCTTCTCCTCTTTTTCTCGCTTTTCTTTCCTTCTTCTCTTTCTTTCTCTCTCTTTCCCCTTTCCTCCTCCCCTCCTAACTGATCTGGTCTGGGTATACCCTTTGCCAACCCACTTTGACACCTAGCACTTCTACACCATGTGTCACCCATGCCCCTTTAGCAACCACTACATTCATGCATAGTACAAGAGCATGACACTTGGTCCCACTCATGTGCCAAGTGTCCTTTCCTTGGTGCCACATGGCACGCGACCATGCCATGTGTCCCCTATCATTCGCCCATTCGCCTTGAAATACGGAAATCTCGATCGCTTCAATTCAATGAAATTAGACTGCGGTACCTTGATCTCGTGGAGACCAACTCAACGGCGTGATCCGCGTCATCATTCGAGATCTAGAGAATTTTCCTGACTTACGCTTCCGCACCGTGAATCTCAGAATCCTATCTTTTCGTGATTACCCAATTTTTCTACATTCTTCCCTTAAAGAATTTCGCCCCGAATTCATAAACATATACATACTATCACATGCATATGCAACATTGATTTGACATTTAACGACTAAACCACGACTGCCTTCGGGAAGTGATATCTGCACGCATCATGTCCTCATGTTCCCATGTTGCCTCCTCGACTCCTCGGTGCTGCCACAATACCTTCACTAGCCTCACGGTCTTGCGTCGCAAAACTTGATATCGGATACCCAAAATACGCACAGGTCCCTCCTCGAAGGTCCCATATACATCAACAACAAGCTCTCCCGAATAGACCACATGAGCTCCATTAGTATACTCAAGAATGGAGACACGAACACCTTATGGACACCGATAAACTCAAAGGACAATGCTAATGACACGCAACCCGCACCCACCCTCTCAAGTACCTCAAAGGGCCTAATAAACCCTACGATAGCTTTCCTCGTCACGAACCCGACTAATTCCAGGGCATCACCTTCCAAGACGTGATCACTCCACCCTGCAAACTCTAGATGTCATCACCACCGTCGACGTAACTCTTTTTCCGCATCAAATACGAGAATATGTCAGATAGTTCCAATCTCTCCGAGGTGTCTCTAATCAAATCCGAATTGCAGGATCTTCTTCTTACCGCCCAACAAACGATCGACATGGCCTCCCGGCGTACAAAGCTCCTGGCAGCACGCCATCCAGATACTCGCACGATAACTATCAAGCCAGAGGGCGACCTCCACTAAGGGTAAGTGCTCCTCCCAAATCTACCCTTCTTAAGATCTAGGACACATGCTCGTAGTGCATGTCCTCTCAAAACCCCGTATGGCTTTGACTCCAATATCCTGTCCGAGGATGAAAAGTAGTGCTCATCATCAATCACACCTCCCATGGCCCTTGGAAACTCTTCCAAAAGTGAGCCATAAACTCCGATCTCCGTGGTCCAACACAAGAGAGATCGTACCCATGGCCTGACTATCTCGTATATACAAACGCATTCTAGTGTGGAAGGTCATCCAACCGCTTAGAAATGTGCCGACTTTAGTGAGTCGATCCACTATCACCCATACTCGATCAAGCCAGATTTTCCGTGGCAAGTGAGTCACAAAGTCCATCGTGACATGTTCCCACTTCCATTCTGCTACCTCTAATGGATGGAGTAGCCCCGCTGGCCTCTGGTGCTTAGCCTTTACCTACTATCACGTGAGACACCGTTGAACAATAATCTTCTTAGGGAAGATTAGTTCTTCGCCTGTAGTGAGGTTGACGGTTCGCTCTAGCGAAGGAGTCCGCCAGCGTGGGCATGTACGCCAGGCGAGCCCGGTGACGTAAAAATAGGACACATTTTTGGTCTGCCTAGGCTGAGTTTCACGCATCGCTGAGGCCTGCGGTTTACGCCTCGTCGGGGGTTGGTCTCGCGGCCCTGCCAGGACTGTTTATGGATTGCTTCGGGGGCCATTGTATGACTTATTTTGAGTGTGTCATTGCTTGACTAAGAGTGACATGTTGGATGTCAATACGTGTGTTCTAATATGTTGACATGTGATGAGTTTATACGTGCCACTACTTGGCTTGATTGTGAGTGTGCCACTACTTGACAATGTAGTGACCTATTTGGATGTCAATGTAAGTACACCAACGTATCGACATGTGATGAATTGTTATGTGCAATGGCCATTACATGGCTTGCTTGTGTTTTTGTCATTGCTTGAACATAGAATGACATGTTGAATGTGAATGTTGATATATGCTTGCATGATATATTGACATGAATGAAATAATGTATAGAAGTCATATGCAGGTGATGTGATTGTCCATGGCATCGGTAAGTGGTGAGGATTGTGTTGTCCATGTAGCATTCATTATGCATGTGACATGATATAACATGCAATGACAGATTGCATTGCATATGCACGGGGACATCGCGTTAAATGGGTGTGAGTGCATGGTTGTTTAATCGACACTACGTTTGGTGTTTGATTAGGTATCAGAATGGGACAACGTCTAATAGAGTCGCACTGTTGAATAAAATTGTAAAGAAAATATGTGTCGTACCGCAGAAGAATGATATATCCGTAATGAAATTTGCTTTGAAAATGATCATTGGATGTCATCCAGAATGACGACTTATCACACATGGCTTAGGCGTTGTGAGGGAGTCGGTGAGGACTCGGGCGCATGGTGCATGATTGAGTCTCATCTCATTTCATGGCATGACATGTAGGATTCCATATAGAATTGGCATGTTCTTGTTCGAATGTGAATGTGAAATGTTGAGTGAACATTGCATGTGCATTTAGGTGGGGAGTAGCCCTTGTAGGAGGCATTCTCTAATGGGAGTGGCTCACCCTTTATGGGACAACCCTTTCAAGTGTGGTCTAATGGGTAGATCTACGCTTCGACGAGTCGTGAATGTGAAGAAGGCTGACATGTGGCCTTAATAAATCTTTTTGTAAAAAGTGCTTGGGACAAACTAGTTCTAGCATGTATTTTGTATAAAAGAATTGTAATGAAATTTTTTTGGACTATTACCAATATAGTCGGGTATGTAATAATGGTAAGAGGGTCATGATGGGACTCTTACAAAAGATCATATTTAAGGTATTATTCTACATTTTTAACTTAAATATGAAATGAATGGGTCTCTGAAGGACGACGAGGCGGTGCCGAGTAACCTGTTCACGAGTAATTGGTACTAGTCCGGTACCAAGACTTAGGTGAGAAATGACCTAAGGTAGAAATTTTATGTTGATTCGCCAGTCAATCGACACCCTGCTTCAGCGCCTCGCACGAGGCCGTGGATTGTGAAGAAGGCCGACATGTGCCCATTAAATATTTTGTAAAGTTCTTAGGACAAATCCAGTTCTAGCATGTATTTTGTATAAAAGAATTGTAATTAAATTCTTTCGACTATCGGGAAGCCAATATAGCTCTAGTATGCAATAATGGTAAGAGTGTCATGATCTGACTCTACAGACTGTATTTATGGGTATTATTCTACATTTTTAACTTAATATGAATGAATGGGTCTCATGAAGGACGACGATGTGGTGTCAGCAACTCGGTGTCCACAAGCACCGGTACTGGTCCGCATCAAGACTTGGCGCGCAATTACCTAAGGCGCGTAAATTCAAGAAAGGATTCGCTAGTCAACTAGACCCCTGCTTCGGGGCCACAGACAGATCAGAGCATAGGTATACAGCCTAGGCCATGACATTATGGTGCATTTGATACCAGCTTCACAGCTTGGTATTAGAACATAGGTACACGGCTACCTAGGGCTTGATGGATATGGGTCTAGATCATTAGATTAAATGAGAATAACGTGTCTCACATTTGAATTATAAAAGAATTTCACTACATTTTAGAAATTTAAAATTCAATGAAAAATATATATTTAAAAAATTATATTTTTATTAAAAAAACTTATACTTTTTAAACCATTATGAGTTATGACCAAAGGAAACATATGAAGTAAAAATATTTTAGAAAAGTGAAGTCAAAAATAAAAAATATTTTCCAAACCAACCCGAACATTTATATGAAAAACTTCTCAAATTCTTGTTTCATTCCGTTATTTTTTTTAAACATAGCATTTATAGGAAAGATAAACAAATCCTTTCAAAAAAAAAGGAAGGAAAGATAAACAAATTAAGTAAGATCAAGAAAAACAAAAAAAGTAAAATAATCTACATTAAATGAGGTTTAGTTGTATAGTTACCCTAAACGAAGGAAGACAATCTCAAATCTAGACCCAAAAAAGAAAAAAAAAATATCAAATTAGAGTGCTTTGGAGGGAATGAATGAATAAATGAAACGCCATACCCACATAAAATAAATTTGAATTCTTTATCTTAAAAATCCAAAAAATCTAATTAAATACAAGTATAATATTCCTTACATGTGCTACTTTTTTGTCAGACCATGAGGTATCATGAGCTTCTGTTCTGCACCACGAAATGTGTTTTTAAGCCACACTACATCCGGACTAATCTTCATATGAGCCGGGATCACAAGGACGGTAAAACACTACTATAGAACACAACTGCATTCCCAGAGCTCAAACTCTTGACCTCTGACCATTTCACCTACATGTTCGATGGTATATATGCTATAAAGTAGATCAATTCTCCTCTTACTATTAAATGTATTTTCAAATGCTATCATTATTATAAAATATTATAATTTATATTATTTTAAGATTTTCAATATTTTTATAAGTTTTGATCAATTTTTGTCCTCCAAATTTCAAAATTTTATATTAAAATATCTCAAAATATTTATGTCAAATTAAGGTATTTTTTATGTCTATCAAATCAAGTCATTAATATATTTGTCAAACCAATATTTTCAGTCTTGTTTTCAATATTATGAACTCAAATGGTGCACATTTAATATATTTAAAAATGGTGTGTTCAACCAAAAAGGAAAGAAGAAAACAAAATAAGTTATAAGGAAAAAATGGGAATTTAAAAAATGTAAAGGTTAAAATTGTATCTTGAATGAAATTTTTTTTTCCATAGTTGATGGCTCTACCTTAATATATTCAGAATAGAGAGGACGATACACATAACAAAGAGTTGCATTGAGATCAACCGCATCCTAACTATGGAGACCTCGAGGACTTATCTCCTTTCATTCATATTTTGCTTGGCTCTCTTGTTGCTGGTCGATATGATGTAAAAGGCTCATTCCCTTTAGGTCCTGTGTTCGAAATATAATGGGGGACAATACACTCAAATTATAGTATTAAAAATAAAAAGAACGATGATTAACAATGATTCTTTAGTTTAAAAAACAATGATTCTTTAGTTTAAAAAAAAAACAATGATTCTTAAAACAATATTTTAAAAATACCTCTAAAAGTGCTGCTATTAATTTTCTCCCTTTCATGTTAATTAGTTATTATTATAGTCTGACAATGTAGATATTCTTATAAATAATTAAAATCGAAGTGTTTTTTGAAGTAGTTTTTAAAAGACTAGTGAGTATACACGTGACGTGAGAATCAATAAAAAATAAAAAATAATTTTATTTTTGTAAGATCCATATTCATATTCAGACTTAAATAGAAATAACAATATTATGAATTATATATAAAACCAAATTAAAGAAAGGATTGTAATGATATATAAATAGAATTACATTTTTTTTCATATCAAATATTATGATAATAAAATTATTTTTTAATGAATTTTCTTAGGTTAAAAAATGAATACCATCTTTATTCTTATGACATTTGCCAAAAAAATTTGTAATAAATTTGAGATTTTTTTAGTTAATTATTTCATACTGATGAGTCCAAAACTCATCTATTTTGAAGCCATTTTTCTTTCATTTTTGAAGTTTAAGGTTAAATTTAATGCAAAATTATGCAATGTTGCGACAAAGCTTGAAGACACATAAGTAAGCTGCAATATCACGACATAGACTAACTTTGTCGCGACAAAGACGTCAACTGGGCTTGCATTGAAATCCATAATTTTAGCTTAGAATTTCAGCCCAGCATTTATGAGCCCTATAAATAGAAAGCGTTAGGGCAGAAAAGATATCTTCGGATCTAAAGCCTTTCAGCAGTTTTCAAGATAGCCTTGAGTTTTTGGAAGAGTTGAGGTCTCTTTGTATATTGTTTTTGGTAGATCTGAGCTGAAATTCCGAGCTTGATCAATTGTAAATCAAGCTTCATTTATGTTTGAACTTGAGTGAAATCTGGAAATTTTATGGGATTCATTTTTATTAAGTTTTAATTGATGGGCTAATGAATTTGCTCAATCAACTAGTAATTGTTACCAGGATTAAGATATGGACTCGATTATCTCTCTAGGAAGGGATTGATGTTTGGTTATCAAATTTTTTTGTAGTATTTAAATGAATGTTGTGGTTCTAATTTTGGATTGATTTAATGTGTTGTCTTATAGTGAATTGTTCTGATATCTAAGAGAATATACCTTAGGAAAAGAGCGTTTCTATGTTATGATTTCCAGGAGGCCCTTTGAGTGACACAGAGATGGAGAGTCCTAAAAACATAGAGTAGTAACTTGGGGTATGCTGGATTGATATTTTTCATAACTAATGAACTTTAAATATCAGTCAAATTAATCACTAGTGTTTGTTCTAACCTCTAACTTCAAGGTTCCCTTATAGGTGACAGCAGAAGTGTGTTTCCGAGGTATAAGGACATCCTATTGAATTATCAGTTTAATGTTTAAAGGTTTCATCTCAATTTGGCATAATAAGCTTCATCCTGTGTTAGCAAATAGCCAATCAAGAAGATAGAGTATTCTAAAGAATTGCATATTGAGGTGCCAATGAAATTGAAGGAAGGTTGTGTTACCCTGTCTATGGGGGCAAGCAGTCTAAGAGAAGGATGTGAAGTATTGGTTTAGGAAAAACAACTAGATCTTAAAGAGGATCAAATCCTAAAAGTAGCTATTTAGACCCATTGGCTTGGTTTAGGAATTTGGTAAGCTAAATAGTGAAATGTGTAGTGTCATGAGGTATTCAAGGCTGTACACTATTCTGCTCTTGGACAAATCCGGAGTTCCAAACTCATAGTACTGATATATTAGGAACTATGCAATTTGATAGTTTTAAATACTAGTCCATTCCCAGTGTTATTCCTACTCAGTGAAACCTCTGCTTTTATTAGATTGGATTTATGTTTAACAAGAATTCTTTCATTCAATTTATTTTTGATAATTCAAACTTCAAATTAGAGGTTCAAAAAGGGGTTTCCTTGAGTAGTAGGGGTAGTTGATCTTTAGATTTTCTCATTAATCCCTGTAGGAATGATATCTGGACTTATAATCCACTTTATTACTTGTATGACCTATGCATTTGCAAAGGATTTGTAATTAAACAAGTTTTAATTACATAATATTTTAGACAAAAACATAAAATGCTTCTACATCATATATTTAGTAGTCTAACAAGCTTTTGGCATGATCAGTTGGGATTGAATATAATTCTTGCATGCAAGTAAATCACAATGAGACAAATAAAATGGTCTATGTAAAAAAAAAAAAATCAGTCAACAAGTTTTTGGCGCCAATACCAGGGATTGAAGTAGAGTTTAAGGATCAATATTCCAACCAAAAGGAATTTTCTAGTTTGGACATTTTTCTTTAACTTTATGCGTACCTCAAAATGTTTTAATTGGCAAGAGCGATTTAACTACTTATCTTTTTAAGAGATAATCATAATATATTTCAGCTATCTACCGATCTTACTTTGATTTGAGTGTACTATAAATTTTAGATGATTCTCATATGCACAAAAGAACAGGAGCTGATTTATTGCCACTAGATATTGAGCTAGAAAGGACATTGAGAAATCTAAAGAAAGAAAGAAGGGGGAGCAGGCGCCATGCGCAGCAGAAGGAAATTAGAAACACCGCCAGACCGATAGACCTCAAAGAGAGACAAGAGGATAATGGAGGACTTCTCGAGGCTGGGTTGATCGGCGATGAGTACTGTGAATCGGGTAACCATCCATGTGAGGCAAACAACTTTTTAGTCAAGTCAGACCATCACTACGGTGCGTGAGAATCAGCTGATCGACACCCAAGTGAGGGTCCAAATGAACACTGGGAGGTTGTTGAGGATGGAAACACTATCAAGCTGAATGGAGTCCACCCGCATGTGATCAATCATAGCTTGTTCCCATTTTCACTATGGACATCAGAACTAGTTGGTTCGAGTCACCGCCTATATGGATCATTAAGCAATCGGGTGAGCTAGTGGAGTTTATTTGAGCAAATTCTTCCTTCACGCTCTACTTTGCAGAGGAGGAGAAATTATTGCATTCAAGCAAAAGGAGGATGAGTCTCCAGACAATGCTTCGTGAGAGATTAAAACAATTGCTTAGAGATGTCTCAACGATCGATGCAGAAATGACTTAGATTGATATCTTCTACTCATGCCATGAACTCACATCAATGCGGACAGCTTTGATGCAAATAAAGGTGCATTTAGAAGGAAGAGGCCGAGGAGGCTACCTATTCGATAGAGGAGTTAGCAAAGAGCAATTATGGCCTCCATCCTAAGCTTCAGGAGCAACAAATGTGACTGGAGATGAGGAGTGATCGAGTTGGAATAAGACAGCCATACAAAGTCGATCCATCATGACCAAACAGTCATTACTAAAGAAGAAGCCATTGAGCAAATGAAGTGGGAACTATGGAAGGAGCTGAGCATAAATGTGTCGAAGGAGGGATCACCATGAGAGGTCTTTATTGTGGAAGAAGTTCAAGATTCGAATGGAAACAGAACTATAACTCTGCCAAACAACAACCTTCCAACCCACTATACCCCAGCCTTGAGAAACCATGAGAACTTTTCTTATGGAGGTGGAATGCAGCAGGGTTAAAGACCAGTGCAGAGTTTCCAGAAAAATTGTGCTCCACCTGGTTTCCAAGGACAGCAACAAGGCAGTTAGAGGGTAGACAATCAAGGACAAAGTGAGATCTCATTGAAGATCAAATATTGACTTACATGTCTAAGAACAAGAGAATTTTGAACCTGCATAAGCAAAAGTTTGCTGAGCTTGTAGTGTTCCAGGCAAACATAATTGTGTTTCAGGCTAACACAAATGCTTCTCCGAAAAATCTGGAGACTCAAGTAGGGCAACTGGCCTTAGCTATGCAGAATCAGTATACTGACTCTTTCCATAGTGACACCAAGAAAAATCCCAAGGGCTGTATGGCTATAACACTTAGGAGTGGCAGAGAATTGTAGAAAATAGAAGAAGATGAGATAAAGATGACTGAGAAGGAAGAGCAAGTAGAAAATGGCAAAGAAAACAAGTTGAATAGAACAGAATTGACAGATGAGAAAGAGGAATCAAAGGTGCAGCAAGAGCAGCAAATTGATAAAAAAGGGAGAACTAAAAAAAAATGAGGAAGTGAAAGCCTATCAACCTCTTATTCCATTCCCTCAAAGACTACAAAAGTCAAAATTGGATGATCAGTTTGCTTAATTCTTGAACATGTTCAAGAAATTAGAGATCAACATTCCTTCTGCTGAGACATCGCTCGATGCCTTAAGGCGTTAAATTCATAAAGGACATCCTCAACAAGAAAAGTGTTGGATGAAGATGGAGTAAAGGGAGTTTGTCAAAGAAATTGCAGTGCAATAATCTCGTAAGAACCTACCACTAAAATAAAGTCAAGGCAGCCTTTTACCATTCCCCGCATTATAGGAACTATGAGCTCAGAGCTTTATGTGCTCTCTCGGCGCAAGCATCAACTGGATGCCATTGTCTATGGTGAAAAGGCTAAGTTTGGGGGAGCTTACTCCTACAGTAATGACTTTACAAATGGCGCATGTGACTATGGCTCAAATAGAAGGAATCGGGAAGATGTACTGACCAAGGTGGGAAAATCGGCTTTTCCCAACGGACTTTGGTCGGATAGATATCAAGAACATAAGCAAATTTCATCGAAGCATTAGTAAGCCATTCGCATCGAGCAGCCTCGATTGACGTGGAAGAAAGGAGAGCTCACTCTGAGTGGGAAATGAAGAAGTACATCTTCAATCTTAATCGAGTCAAGCAGCCCGATTTTTGAAAAAGTCGAATGTAAGAATGTAGAAAAGGTTCTTATCGCTGTGAACTGGATTGATGATTGTAAGAATCAAGATTTAATGAATGAAAATATGATGAATTTCCCAGTATATTTAGGATTCGATAATGAACATCTGAATGCCGTCAATTAAAGAAATAAGATCGAGTCCGAATGAGGACAATGCAGAAAAATCAAGCAGTAGTGAAAAGAAAGCACAGGAGGTTGAAAAAAGTTATGAGGGTTTAATTCTGAAGGAATTACCTAAACACTTGAAATATGCCTTTTTAGGAGTTGAAAGATCAAACCCGTAATTATAGCGGGGCTGACTCGATTAAGATAAAGTGCGTAAATTGATTGAAATTCGAGAAAGCATAAAGAAGTAATAAATGGGTCGTAAGGGAAGAATCAAGGGATCATTCCATCAATTTGTATGCATAAAATTTTCTCGAGGAAATGCAAAATATTAGTTGAACATCAGAGAAGGCTGAATCTAGTTATGAAGGAAGTTGTCAGAAAAGAAGTACTTAAATGGATGAATGCAAGATTTATTTACGCACTCAACAAATTTCTCGTGAGCCTAATTCATGTGGTTCCCAAGAAGGGTGGATCTACAATCAATGTAAATGAGAAGAATGAACTAATTCCAACAAGAATTATGACAGGATGGAGCGTATGCATTAATTACATGTTAGAATTATGTCGACAGGTTGGAAATAAGACTCCCCATTTATGTTTTCTTTGATGGATATGGATAATCATATTTCCATAGCCTCGAGGACCCGAGAAGACTACCTTTACATGTCCTTATGGCACTCGTTTAAAAGGAGGCAATTTTGATTATGTAATCCTCCTGCCACCTTTCAAAGGTGTATGATGTCCATTTTCTCATATTTGGTGGAGGAGGCTATGGAAATCTTCATGGACAACTTCTCAATTTATGGATCCAGTTTTGAGAATTGCCTAGAAAATTAAGAAACTATACTTCAGAGGTGCCAAGACAAAAACTTAGCTTTGAACTGGGAAACATGCCACTTTATGGCAACTGAAGGCATTGTCTTAGGGCATAAAATTTCTGCAGTTGGACTTGAGGTTGACCAAGTAAAGGTTTCTTTTATTGAAACTCTGATGCCACCTACTACAGTGAAAGGGAT
The DNA here is from genome assembly GCA_016808115.1 of Tetrastigma voinierianum. Lineage (NCBI taxonomy): Eukaryota > Viridiplantae > Streptophyta > Magnoliopsida > Vitales > Vitaceae > Tetrastigma > Tetrastigma voinierianum. Next base: position 23,992 of record JAEQBH010007513.1, on the reverse strand, counting down.
TTGAAGTTTTTTAGGACATGCTGGATTTTATAGAAGATTTATAAAAGAATTCTTCAAAATATCAAGGCCATTATGCATCGCTTGAAAATGCAAAAGAAAATTTGGATTTGATGAACAGTGCAATGTGCATTTGAAGAGATCCATACGAGTTGATCAGCCCTCATCATTGAAACACCGTATCAGAGCAAGGAATTTTAAATCATGTGTGATGTTGATTATGGCAAATGAGCAAAGTGGTTGACAAAGGACTGATAAGACATTCAGAGCTATATATTATGCTAGCAAGACTTTTAATGAAGCACAAGAGAATTACTCAACTATTGAGAAAGAAATGCTAGCCATAGTCTTTGCTTGTGAAAAGTTCAGGCCATATATATTGGGGTCTCATGTCATAGTGCACACTGATCATGTAGCAATCAAATACCTGATGGCATAGAAAGATGCAAAACCAAGACTAATCAGAAGGTCTATTATCATAGAATTTGATTTGGAGATCAAGGATAAGAAAGGCAGTGATAATGTGATAGCTAATCACTTATCAAGATTAGAAAAGCCTATTGAAGATGAAAGAGGGACTCAAATAGAAGAAAATTTCCATGATGAGAAGCTTTTTCAGGTATCAGTTCAAGTACAATGGTATGCTAACATTGTGAACTATTTAGCTTATGGAAATTATGTTACTAGAATTCAACTACCAAAGGTAAAAGAAAGTTGAGGACTGATGCTAGAGTCTATATATGGGATGGCCCACTGCTATTTAGAAGAGGAGCAGATCAGATCATCAAAAGATGTATACCAGAGGCAGAACAAGGTGAAATTTTAGATAAATGTCATGCATCACCATATGGAGGACACTTTGCAGTAGAGAGAATAGCCTAGAAAATTCTCCAGTCAGGTTTTCAAAAAAGAAAGAAAGATGGGCAACCAAATATTAGGTACACAAGATTGAATATTTATTCATTTTTTATATTTTTTTTTTCAATGAATCAAACAGTGGGTATACAAGATTGAATGTTCACTCATTTTTCTATTTTTCGAGTAACAAAACAGTGGGTATATAAGATTGATTGAATGTTCACTCTTTTCTTCTTCTTTTTTTCTAAATTTTTTCTAGGCAACTAAATACTAGGAATATAAGACTGAATAAGCATTCATTTTTCTAGTTTTTTTTCTTTATGGACAACAACAAAATAATAGGTAAATTAAGAAGATTCAATATTAATAAATATGAAAAAAATTAATGGAATTCTTAACTAGTTGATTTTTATTCTTATTTAATCGTACTTTGTGGTAACAAAAATGTAAAACTTTTTATGAAGAGGTTTAAAAGGGTGTTGAGTTGAATAAAGTATTATATTAATCACATATTAGTGAGTCTAAGTTTTGTTTCTTAAAAATAAGTTATTAAATAAAGAGAAATAAGATTGAAGTGAATCATTAGACTTAATAGATAATATTAATGATGATGAAGACATTTCATAAAATTTTCTTATGATAAAATTAGTCTTATTATCATCTTAGTAGAAAGCTATATTTATTGGATATCTAATTCTCGATGTTTTTTAAGAAAATACTAAAATCAAATTTGTTTTATTTATTTGGTACCAACATTTGTATTTAAATATTTTTATTATATAAATCAAATTAAATCATCACATTTTGGAAATTAATTTATGAAACTTTATTTTACATCTTATTAAAGCATTATGCTAACAAGGAAATAATAAAATTTTGGTCAAGATTGTGTAAATCCTATCAAGAAAAAGATTTAAAATAGGGGAAAGTAGGTTTTCCTGTTATCTATAGGCAAAATATTTGTACATAAGGATCAAGAAAGTAACAAGTGGGGCCATACATACTTCCTGTGGTTAATTATATTTTGTTTAAAAGTTAAAGATGCCAAAAAAATCTCCAAATTGCCCATCTGTTATGGTAGCAGATGGAACGGTTATGGTAGTAGATAAACTACTACCATAATATATTGCATTTAATACCATAATATATTACAACTACTATCATAATTGGCAACTTAATACCATAACAAAGGACAATTTGACGATTTTTTTTTAGACATATTTGACTTTTAAACCAAACCACAATTATTTTTGGAGAGCATGTAGCCCCCTATTTTGCTTTCTTGATCACTTATGTACAAATATTTTTGTATGAAGGTAGGGAAACCTACTTTTCAAATTAAAAATTAAAAATAACTTATACCATTTGGGGTGAATTTCATAAATGGTATCTCAACTTTTTCATTTTTTCTATTTTGGTTTCTCAAATTTGTTTTTGTCTGAACTTTTTATTTTCTATTTTGGTATATCAACTTTATTTTTATTCAATCTGAAGAGAAAACTTAGGGATTCAATTAAGATTTTTTTTTTGAATAATTCATAGTCCTTAGGATATTTATTTAGCATTTCCTTTGTTGCACTCATCACGTTGAATAGTTGAACACATGATAAAATTCTTTCATTCTCTAAGATTGTAATAGGCTATTTATGCCTAAGTTTTTCAATAAGATAATATTTTCGTAATTGTTGAGTACTCTCTACACAATGTTTCTCCAAACCGTTTTCTAAATGGTTTTTCAAAAATATAAAGAGTCTTACTTTAAGTAAGTGTTGTAGTGGTTTTTGAATCTCTCATGAAACATACAAAACAAAGCATGCAGGTGTGTCAGGAAATTAAAGTATTTCCAAACTGAATCACTCATAAGATCAAACTTCTAATCGGGCTTTATAGGCTCCCTAGTTCCCTTGACATTTCCCCATAATCAAAGTGGAAACGCACGAATGAAAAATCTTGCGAAAAACACTGCCAAGAAAAGTGTTAGATTTCCTAATGAAGAAATGAAATAACACGATGCCGAAAGCTGGATAGACTGAATAATGCATACAAACTGCACGCTGAAATTGCTAGAGTCGCGAGAATGAATGAAATAATTATAAAACCTGTGAAAAATTTAATTTTTCTGAAAAACGACAAAAATAGTAAAAATTGCCAAAATGGTTCAAGGAAACCTGTAAATATTTCTAGATCTCGGATGATGAAACGGACTTTACCTGATTCATCTCAGACCTAGTTACCCTTAAAATTTTAAATAATCTGGTAGATACCAAATTTTTCACGATTTTCGAGGTAACGGGTGTCTAGTGATTCCCAGGGACGAGATTTTTTACGAGAATCTCGGGAGTTAGGAAATAACTCAAGTTAAGTTCATTTAAAATAAATTGTACTTGAACCAGAACCGAAAATAAATTATTTCGGGGCGGAAACGAACCCGGACAGGTCGTGGACATGTGGCGCGTTAAGAGCCAGCTATTGAACTTAAGTAAGGGGTTAAAAGGGAAAAAGAGGACTAGGGCTGAAGGAGCCGGATTGCTTCCAATTTTCAGGAGGAGAGTGGGAGAAGAGAGAGAGAGGGAAAAAATCTCCACCTTCTCTCTACGATCTACGGAATCGGGTAGTCGGTTTTTAGTGGACCAAGAACATCTACGCAACGAGAGCTACGCATGGGTACCAGAAACAAAGGATTTCGTCGAGGATTCAAGCGAAGAGTTTGGGAGATCGTTGGTTTCAGGTCTCTAGGACTTTCAAAAGCTTCGTCTTTGCTCCCAGACGTAGGGTTTTTTCCTACTCTAGTTATTTCATGCTTAAGGGCCATTCAATGGCCATTGGGTTCAGCCCTAACTATAGGGCTGGTTCAAAGGCAGTTTGGACTGTGCTGTTGACAATTGAAAGACCGGTTTCTTGGTCTGTTTTGGTTCGGACTGTTGTTTCGGGATTGGTTATAGGTTTAGGTGTTTGAGGCTTTTACAGCTTGAACATGGACTGTATGGTGGCTGGAACTAGGATTGGTTCACAGCAGATTAGGGATGGAAAGGCACCTTACGAAAATTCACAAGGCTGTGAGATCCCACTCGCACTTCATAAATTTAGGATGGTGTACGTAAAATTTTAGATGGGTTTTCGTAAATTTTCGCACACCCTCGCGAAATTTTCGCAACACTTATGTGAAATCGGCAAGTTCAACTTCTAACAACCATAACTATCTCGTCCGAACCCGATTCAGGCGTTTCGACCTATGGAAATTTATTTGAGTCTAAAATCTAACCATATGCCAGTGAATGGAATTTGGTGTTCACAACTTTGGGTTTTGTTATGCTCTTTTCAAAGAGTTGTGTTGGACAGTCTCTTACTGATTTTGTGGACTGTTTTGTGGCTCTATTCATGACCAGGTGTGCATCTCTATGCCACAATCGTTTTATGATTATAGCATATCATATCTTAAATTGAGTGATATAATTTGGTGGTAATTGTTTGAAATTCAATTTTTGTGTTCTAATGAATTGACTTATGTTGTGGATGTGTATTTAGCAAGGCCATTGCATGGCTTTTTGGTAGTAGGCTATCGTAAGTACTGATATGCCACAACTTGTCCTAGAGGTTAATGTAAGTCACTTGATTGGTGATGACTTGTAGATGTTAATATATGTGTGTATAATATCTTGACATGTATTGTGTGGGTTATTTGGAAATTGTATGTTAATTAATATGATTGTCCAAATGATGCATGGGTATTATGCATGGTTTAAATTTTCCATATAGCACTCATCATATATATGACATGGTATAGGCATGGAATGGCATAATTGCATTTCATATGCACGGGACATCACATTAAATGCAGCGTGGTAGTTATGGTCATATCTTATATTAATCATTCTGTGAACAAGGTGGTGAGTCGCAGATTTTGACTACGTCCAACTGAGTCTCACTTGCATTTCAGAGCTTTGAATAAAGTCATTTATCGAGATTTATCCAATGCTTTTGAACAAAGCCGCTTTATCGGAGACTGTCCAATGCTTTGAACAGTTGTTTATCGGAGATTGTCCAATGGCCTTGAATAAAGCGGTGCATCTGAGGATGTCCACTGAGTTTTGAAAACAAAAAGATTTTGTTTTGGATAAAGGGTCATTGGGTGAAATACCAATGACAAGTTTTTACACTTGGCATAAGCATGTGTGAGGACTCGTGTTAAAGGCATGGTGAGTGACACTTCATTCATGGCATGTAGGCATTCCAGAGTAGAAACTGCATTTTACTTAGAATGTTTGATTGTGTGAACATGGTATTGCATGTGCACTTAGGTGGGGAGTAGCCCTTGTAGGAGTTTACCCTACTGGGCATTGCTTACCCCGTCGTGGGACCCCCTTTTAGGTACAGGGAGTATGCAGGTGGACGACGCTCACTCGAGGCCGCAGTTATGAAGAAAACCAAGTTGAGGCTTGTAATTAATTTTTTGTAAAGAAGCTTGGAACAAACTAGTTCTAGCTTGTATTTTGTGTAAAAAGAATTGTAAAAATACTTTGGAACAACCTTTTTCTAATTTGTTATATTTTTAAGAGTGTTTTAATTAAACTCTTGAGGACTATGGTAATTAGTCCTGTATATTTTGTAGTGTGGATGAGTGGGCTTGATCAGTCCACTTTCACTCATAATTGGACATAGTGAGGTCATTGTATTATATTGGGCCATGTTGCCATGTTTTTTTGTACAGTTGTATTTTCTCAAGTAGAGCCCTGCATAAAAGGAGACTCCGTTTGATTTTCGCAAGCAAATCATGGGTCCCGAAAGGGACACGGTGCTGTGGTGTCGGGTTACTCGACATCCACGAGTCTTCCACGGGTTGACGCGTTGTCAACGGACCCCCGGTTTTGGGGTGTCACAAACACTATTGGAAAATTTCAAGAAACTTGGCCAAGCAACTAGGAATATATAAAGGTTAAATTGTCGAAAGCTTGTTGAAATTGCTTAAAGCTAGGATTTGTTGATTGACATTGAGTCGATTGATTGATTGATTGATTGGTTGGTTGATTGGAAGTCCTTCTCTGCTCCTTTTATAGACGTAGAAGACTTGATGCCTAAGTCTGTATTTCTCCACTCTCTCCACTTTCTGAAGTAACTGCTCATGTCTTCCATTAAGGGAATTTGTTCCTCAAGAACTCCTCCACGTCTCCATTATGGAGTCTTGATCCTCAAGGATTCTTCCATGTCTCCATCATTGAGACTTGTTCCCCCAGAATATTCCACATCAGCACATAACTGTCCATTTTTCTGCTACATCTGATAATGCTTTGTTTGAATTCCAAAATATCAAAATTCATAAATATTCCTAGACCTTTCTATGGACTTGTACAATGGATCCGCCCTTCTTTTGGACTTATTCATGGGCTTGGGCTTACTCCCTTCTCGTAACCCATTATCTGATTAGGCTAAATTTTCAATTAGGGTGTAAACAATTGCCTACCACACACAGTTATGTGGGCCATTGTATGGCTAAAGCCTAAAAAATATTCTTATGGACTTATTTCTAACCATGAAACCCAAAATCTAGCTTTCAACGTATGATGTGGAGTTCCAACGATAAGAACGAGCCAAGTCGGATTGAATGAAGAAGCAATTATTAATTCCTAAGAAAAAATTCCCACCATCAATGCTTTCTTAAAACCTCCAATTCTTTGTTCTCATTCCTACACCAAAGGATTTTGTTCTTCCAAAGAAACCATCCGGCTCTCCTCCGTCCTGCCCTGGTTCCCTTTTCCTTCCTAAAAAGAATTTATTTTCGCTTTCTAAAACAACCCCACTTGTTTGGATAAAGGAAACCCTTTTTTTTACTCCTTTTTTTTTATCTTCTTCTCCTCCTCTCCATCGCCACCGCTATCATACTAGCACTACCCTTGCCATCGCTGTAAATCAAGCAGACGTAAGTATAGTCGCTAGAGCCGAAGTCGCGTCTCGCCTCTTGAGACACTCGGTAGTCGCCCTTTTCGCCATCACTTGGAGCATTGCTCGTGGAATCGCGCAGGCCGCTTTTGAAAAGTCAGAATTATTGCCGCTGGGATCTCCTCATTGCCGGGTTGTCATTTGAGCATACCTTTGAAATATCGCCAGTTTCAAGATCCAATCCTCGCATAACTCATTCGCCCCTTCATCGATGCTTGCGGCGACGACATTGCCGGAGCCGGAGTCATCATCGATTGTCGCTACAGGATTGTCAATGACGAGGATTGCACTCAAAGGATTTTCGCTTGTTCGTGCTTCGATCGACGACATTACTCAATATGTCTTTCCTACTGATGAAAAGTTTGAAACATTTATCATTCTTCTTTGACAATGTATGTCTTGATTTGGAATTTTCTTGAAGAAACCTCGCTTTAGATGCAATTTTCAAAGCTTTTGATGCCAAAAAATTGAAAATTTTCCTTGATGTTGGTAAAAACTTTTCCTGAATGCAGATTTTTAGAAGAATCATCTTAAATGCCTTCTTGAAAATTCTTTGAAGCTTTAGGTCTGTTTCGAACGTTTCTGGGGGTGTAGAATTTGAACATGATTATGAGTACACCCTTGAAAAAATTAATTGAAGCCTTTCGCTTATTACTTAAGTTTTCATAGGTGCGTACTCTTGAAAAGAGCCAAGAATACACCTTTGAAAAATTTTCTAAGTGAAGTTTGGCTGAGCTCTAAACCTTTCCTCAGGTGTATATTTTGAAAAATAATCGAGAATACACCCTCAAAAAAATTCATTGAAGCTTTTCGACTTACTACGAAAGTTTTCTTATGTGCAGACTCTTGAAAAGTGTCGAGAGTACACCTTCGAAAAATTTTCTGAAGTCGTTTGGCTGTTTTGAACTTTCCTCGAGGTGTGCTTGAAAATAATCATAAATATACCCTCAAAAAATTCATTGCGTCAATTTATTAAGAAAGTTTTTTAGGTGACAAAACTTTGAAAAAGTTGAGAATACACCTTCAAAATTTTTCTGAATCCTTTTGGCTGTTTTGAAGCTTCCCCGAGGTGTATATTTTGAAAAATAATCACGAATACACACTTGAAAAAATCCACTGAAGCTTTTTGGCTAATTACGAAAGTTTTCTTAGGTGCACTATTTAAAAGAGTCGAGAATACACCTTCGAAAATTTTTCTAAAGCCGTTTGGCTATTCTGAACCTTTTCCGAGGTGTCTATTTTAAAAATAATCATGAATACATCCTTTGAAAAAAATTCATTGAAGCTTTTGGGTTATTAATAAAATTTTCTTAAGTTCAAACTCTGAAAGAGTCTAAAATACACCTTCAAAAAAATTCTGAGAAGCTGTTTGGCTATTCTGAACATTTCTTAAGTGCCTATTGAATGATTTTCAAAAACCTGGGTCGAATGACCTAAAAATTGAGCTTTTTTATTTTGTAGATTGTAGGTCACGCCTTGCCAAAAAATTTTGTTTTGTCTACCAACAGAAATGAATTAAAGGTAGCTTTCTGGATTTCTACCCCGTTGAATATTTCTCGGCCTTGTAGCTTGATATTTCACTCTTGTCATGACTTTAACTTTCTTGTGTTTGTTTCTTTAGGAGCTTCTTGTGTTGGTTCTATGGCTTCCAAACCCATTCATTTTACTGAGCTAATCCAAATTTGTGCTCTTTCTTCCTTGATCCGTGTTAGCTCTGACATCATTTTTTGCTTTATATTGCTATTCTTCCCCCTTTACTTAGGCTAGAGTTCACACATTCTCTTGGAGTAGCATCTTCTTCTCCACTTAGTTTTCCTTCCCTTGAGATCGTAGATAGAACCACCTTCGAAAAAGACGGCCGATGGTAAACTCAACCAAATCATGGCCAATGGCTTCAGAATGGTGGGGGTGCATGGATTACTAGGTTATCTCAGATTTCGGGAGGACTTCTGATGGCATTGGGGATTAAGCGATTCGTACAATAACTAGTCCCCTATACCGAAGACTACCATCTGTATGGATGGCCCAACTTTCGTCACTAAAATTCGACTCATACCCGATTCCCGATGGACGCCATTCCCACGCCCCGCCCCTCGACTCCAATCACCGCAAGAGGGACTGCGTAGCCATCAAACTCCCAAAGTACTTTGAGCCCGCTCACGTACTGTAGTCCAACCGCCCTGGCCTCAAGATCCGCCACTTTGAAGCTATACTACCAAGACTTCGTGACTTCCGACTTAAGCAGCATCACCACCACATTTTCCTTACCGAGGTGGTAATGCAAAGTGAAGTCATAATCTTCCAAAAACTCCATCCACCTGCGCTGCCTCATGTTGAGGTCCCACTGCGTGAAGATATACTTCAGACTTTTGTGGTTTGAAAACACCTCAAACTGCTCATCGTATAGGTAGTGGCGCCAAATCTTCAAGGCAAAGACTATGGCTGCCAACTCCATGTCATGGGGTAATTCTGCTCATGGTTTTTCAAATGTCGGGAACCATAAGCCACTCACTCCTGATCGCATCAAGACGCATCCCAAATCGCTCTTCGAGGCATCACAAACACGGTGATACATTTTTCCTTTGGGACTCATCGAATAGGAGCCGGGCAAGCCTCCTCTTCGTTGTCCTGAATGCCTTCGCATGTGTCATTTCACTGAACTTTACCTCCTTCCGGTCAATCTTGGTCATAGGTGTCGCACCGAGAAATCCTCAATAAACCTTCTGTAGTACCCCGCCAATCCTAAGAAACTACGTATCTCGAAGACTGACTTCGGTCTCTCCCAACTCATAACAGCCTCAACCTTCTCAGGGTCCACTGACATGCCTAAAGCTGACACTACGTGCCCCAAGAAACCCACCTCAGTAAGCCAAAACTCGCACTTACTGAACTTGGCATACAAATGATGATCCCTCAAAAGTTGTAGAACCACCCTTAAATGATCCTCATGCTCCTCCTCCGACTGGGAGTAGATCAAGATGTCATTAACGAAGACCACCACAAACTGATCTAAATAGGGTTGGAATACCCTATGCATGAGATCCATGAATGTCGTTGGCGCATTCGTCAATCCAAAGGGCATCACCATAAACTCGAAGTGCCCATATCGCGTCCTAAATGCTGTCTTAGGGATGTCTGCCTCCCTAACTCTCAACTGATGGTAACCAAGGCGGTCTATCTTGAAGTAGATTCGCCCCCTCGCTTGATCAAACAAGGTCATCAACTCAGAATGGATATCGATTCTGATTGTAGCCCCATTCAACTCCATCAGAATCGATGCACAATGGCGGGTCTTATCCTTTTCTTTGCAAATGTGAACCGGAGCGCCTACGGTGAAGTGCTCGACCGAATGAACCCTCGCCCAAGAACTCCCCGATCCGACCTTGAGCTCCCCGTGAACCCAACCGGCGCCATCCTGGCGAGCCATAGAAATGGGTGACGTATCAGCTTTATAGCTCAATGCGCGGGAGTTCACATCCCTTTGATTTCCTGAGGTAATCCCAAGAGCTCGTCCCTCAAAAACATCCTCAGACTTCACATACTACCCGAGGTAAATCCAAGTCCCGTTCTCACTCGTTTTCTAGGGTAGGCACGGGCTAGCCAACCCATCAACCGCTCGTAAGCATTCGGAGCCATACACGGCCTGGGGAAAAGCATCGTGCTTATCCCCCTAAAACGTGACAAGAGTACCGTCCCGAGTGTAGGCGGAATCCCTTCTACGCCAATCAATAACTACTCTAAGGTGTCACAACTACCCATCCCTGTGATGACGCCAAATTCCGCCATGTCCATAACCCTCGTGTCCAAATTTCCAAGTAGAACTTAAGATTCTAAATCACAACCTCGAAAAATCAGATCCACACTCACCCTAGTCCCTAGGGGAGAACTCACATGCATCGGCTCTTCCAAGGTCTCAACCTCTAAGCTCAATTCTCTCACACATGATGCATCAATGAATGAATGTGATGCACCAGAATCAAATAATATCCTCGCCCATAAGCGAGATAGTAGAAACATAAATTCAAGGTCGGGTTGTTCCTACCGGGCTCGCCGATAGTACGATGGCGCACACGCCTCGGTCCCCGGGGTCCTGGCCCCGTGAGCCCCGTCCCTCGACTAACGGCATACTCTTGCCTTCCGCCCGCTCCTGTAGCGTATGGTGCTTAGCAAAGACTGAACTGATACTGGTTCCTTTGGCCCGCACCGGGGTGAGAAGGAACATATTGCATCTATGCATGTCCCACTGATGACTGGGACTGAGGCGTCCCAAGGCCCTGCGATCCCTGACTCGGAGAGCAATCCCGCCATGTCCGTAGCTGATTGTAATGGTGGGCCATGTGATCGCCTCGCGATTGGCTAGAGTCCCGGTCCTGGCCTTGGCCTGGTAGCCTGGGCCCCGTCCTGAAACCTCATGAACTGGAAGCCTTCGCTTCTTCCGAACGAAGAAGTCCGCCTCCTTCCTCTTGCCACTGGGGCATCTGTAGATCTCGCATGCTCCATGTGTCTTCTTCTCTCGCCAATAATCATACGTGATCACCATCGAGTCCATGTCTTGTAGGTTATGTCCTACACCCCGCCTCGGATGGACACGAAATAGCCCACCCTCAAACCTCCCGAATTCGGGCCGCCATCGGCCACATAATCATCCCCGAAACGCGCCAACTCGTGAATCGCTACGTGATCGAAAGTACGCTTATCGCCCCCGTCTCACCATGGAACTCTCGAGCTTCGTGATGTCTAGTGTATTTTAAAATACTTCCATGAATAGCTAATGAAATCATCCCATGTCATAGTCTCCAACCCCGGAAGTCGTGACCCACTCCCACCAACTCAGGACTCACCCTCAAGCTGGAATGAAGCCGCGCAATCCGAGTAGTATCGCAGGCATCTCCATGGCCCTGAGAATCATCTCAATTTGATCGCAACCAATGGTCGGCCAACACGGTCCCTCATCCCGTGAACGTCGGAGGATGATGTGCCTTGAACCTCTGGAGGTTACTGGCACCTCCCTGACCTCTAGCTGCATCAGCCTGTGTGGCAGTGGCTATCGCAGCACCCATGGCCTCTATGAAGGCCTCCTGATCAAAAACAGGTGGTGCTTGACTGGCACCCCGTGGGCGACCTCTACGCCCCCGACCTCGACTTGCCATCTACACATGTCAAATGGCAAAAGAGTTATTAAATTTCCATGTTCATTCTGTTTTCCGAACCCCTAGTGTTCCTTGTTTTCCACATACATCCTACCACGTATATAATTCACACAATTTGTAACACCCAACCACACACATACAATCAAAGCATACACACGAAAACACAAAATGCACGCTATGATCTAATCCTGTCCCGTGGACTCCTAGGTAACCTCCTACCTAGACCTTGATACCCAACTATGATCTGGACATAAAATTTCCGAGCACTAAGTAACTATAACTCAAGCTCAACACCAGTATATACCAAGTTGTGATCTTCCTACTCATCAACAGCATGTTCTAAACCCATGCCCCACCGGGCCCTAAGTATTCGTATACCTATGCTTTGATACCAAACTGTGACGCCCCAAAACCCGGGTGTCTTTTTTTTTTTTTTCATTTTTCCTTGCAGTCCCACACTGCATATAATAACGTAAAATGAGTCATTTTTTTTATACATGGACCCCAAGGAAGAAACCCAGAAACTCGCTAAATGTATTATTCTTATATATATATATATATATATATATATATTATTTATTTATTTATTTTTTTTACACAAAACTACATAAATAAATACATTTTATTCCCACATACTACAAAAACATGGGTTTCAAACCCATAAACTACAATTACAAACAAGACATTTCACTTTCCTTCATTGCATTGAGGTCTCGTAGAGCCTCCCATTGCCCCAAGCAGTCACCTGATAACGAAAAGATTTAGTTTTCCCACGACAGGGTGAGCAACGCTCAGCAGAGAAATTTTCCTACGAGGGCTACTTCCCACCTAAGTGCACATGCAATGCCATGTTCACACTCTCACATACATTCACATAAACTATATGTAAAATCTATATGAATGTCATATATGCCAAACTTCATGCCTCGAGTCCTCACCGATTTCACACATGCATTTTCCATGTATAATGAAATCATTTCAAAACAAAAGATTTTGTTCAGTTTCCTCGCGAAGGTTAGCTGGACAACCCGATAAAATGACCACCTCCGATACTTTCATTTGGATGCACTCCGATAATAATGTGGACTACCCGATATTCATTTTCGGAGCCGCATCTCGATAAAATTTGGTAGACAACCTTCTGAGAAAAACCGTTTATTCATATTGTGCATTTACACCCAATATGCACAATGTCCCCATGCACCTGAGATGCAAAGCTACTGCATGGTATTTATTTATTTGAATGCATGCATGTAACAATTTCACAAACTGCATGTTATTCCATGAGAATTATGACATGCAAACTAAATTTTTTTTTCCATCCAGTTTCCTCACCAGAAAAAATACAGCCTGTATTACTTTACATATTTTCACATCAAAAACTGCATGGTATCTAATATTGCATGCATGCCCATATCGACATTTATCTCTCAAAACAACATGCTATTTAAACAAGAACACAACACATGCAAATTGGAAATTCTTTCCAGTTTTCCTAAATAATAAACAGTGGTACACAAAAAAATCCAGCATCCATAGTATTTTCCAGCAGGTTCAACCTGATTGCATGCATGCCTATATCGACATTTCTCTCTAAAAACAGCATGCTATTTAAACAAGAACGCGACACATGCAAACTGAAATTCTTTCCTGTTTCTAAAATAATAAACAGTGGTACACAAAATCCAGCATCCATAGTATTTTCCAGCAGGTTCAACCTGATTACATGCATGCCATTGGCATTTCTCTCTAAAACAGTGCATGCTATTTAAACAAGAATGACGACATTACGTAAACTGAAATTCTTTCCAGTTTTCTAAACAATAAACAGTGGTACACAAAAATCCAGCATCCATAGTATTTTCCAGCAGGTTCAACCTGATTACATGCATGCCTATATCGACATTTCTCTCTAAAAACAGCTTGCTATTTAACAAGAACACGACACATGCAAACTGGAAATTCTTTCCAGTTTTCTAAACAATAAACAGTGGTACACAAAAAATCCAGCATCCATAATATTTTCCAGCACTAACCTGATTACATTCATGCCTATATCGACATTTCTCTCTAAAAACAGCATGCTATTTAAACAAGAACACGACACATGCAAACTGGAAATTCTTTCCAGTTTTCTAAACAATAAACAGTGGTACACAAAAATCCAGCATCCATAGTATTTTCCAGCAGGTTCAACCTGATTACATGCATGCCTATATCGACATTTCTCTCTCAAAACAGTATGTTATTTTTCACCAAACAGCATGCTATTCAGCAAGAATAAAAACAAACACAAACTGGAATTTTTTTTCCAGTTTTTTTTTTCTTTGAAGCAAGAATAACAACACAAAAAAAAGAAGTCCAGCATGTATAACATACAGCAGGTTCAACCTGCACAAAAACACAGTTTCTGGCATAAAATGCCCAGAGGTCCCTTCCCACAGTTTGAACCCAAACTGTGCAGAACCAGCCCCCAGGTTGGGCTAAGCCCATGGCCATTGAATGGCCCCTAGGTAGAGAATGTCCCAAGTAGGAGAAGAACCTACCTTGTTGGTGTGTATACCAACTCCTCCTTCCTTTCTTCTCCCTTTCTTCCTTCTTTTCTCCTTTCGTTTTCTTTCCCTCTACTGAATTCTGGGCAGAATTTGGAGAACCCTCCAGCAGTTAGCTCCTCTTCTCCTCACCGAATTGATGGTGTCTTGGTGGAGAACACTAGCCTCAAACTTGACACCTAGCATTCTATATGCCAAGTGCCAACCAAGCCAATCCACTCCCTATCATGCATGATCTCCTTTGGACACCTAGCCTCCACTCAAGCCAATTCTCATGCAAATCCAAACCAAGACATTGGGCCTTTGATTACCAAGTGTCTTCTCCTTTGGTGCCACATGGCATGCCCCCTTCATGCCATGTGTCGCCACCTCATTTGTCCATTCGCCAACACGCGGAAATCTCGACATTCTCGAATTCAACGAAATTCAACTATGTACCTAGATTTTACGAAACGAATTCAATGGCATGATCCGCGTCGTCATCCAAGATCTAGAGAATTTCTAGGTTTGCCACCTGTGTCTATCGTTCATTTCTTCCGGGGTCTCACAAATGGTATATATGCTATAAAGTAGATCAATTCTCCTCCTACTATTAAATGTATTTTCAAATGCTATCATTATTACAAAAATATCATAATTTATATTATTTTAAGATTTTCAATATTTTTAGAAGTTTTGATCAATTTTTGTCAATTCTCCTCTTACTATGAAATGTATTTTCAAATGCTATCATTATTATAAAATATCATATTTTATATTATTTTAAGATTTTCAATATTTGTATAAGTTTTGATCAATTTTTTTCCTCCCAATTTCAAAATTTTATATTAAAATATCTCAAAATATTTATGTAAAATTAAAATATTTTTATGTCTATCAAATCAAGTCATTAATATATTTGTCAAACCAATATTTTCAGTCTTGTTTTCAATATTATGAACTTAAATGGTGCACATTTAATATATTTAAAAATGGGTGTGTTCAACCAAAAGGAAAAAGAAAAACAAAATAAGTTATAAGGAAAAATGGGGAATTTAAAAATGTAAAAGGTTAAAACAGGTATCTTTTGAATGAATTTTTTTTTCTTTCCATAGTTGATGGCTCTAATTAATATATTCTTAATAGGAGAGGACGACAACATAACAAAAGAGTTGTATTGGAGATCAAACTGGGCATCCTAACCATGGAGACCTTGAGGACTTATCTCCTTTCTTCATTCATATTTTGCTTACTCTCTCGTGTTGTTGGTCGATATGATGTAAAAAGGCTTGTCCCTTCAGGTCCTGACCCAGTAGAGCCTCCTGAAATGCCATTGACATCATTAACTTACAGGGACCTTTTTATTTTTCTTTCAAAATAAGATGTATTGGATTTTCCCATTATGCCTAACTCATATAGTATAACGCTTTAACGCTTTCCAAAAAAGGCATAACATAGGAGGAGTCTCAATGGGGTGGTCATGAGCGCTCACCGTTAAAACATGCAGCGCAGGGACGGAGTGTATCTCTGTGTTTGAGTCATAAATTTATGTGTAAGTAACTATTAATTTTGAAATTAGTGTATTTAAAATAAAAAGAACGACATGATTAACAATGGTTCTTTAGTTTAAAAAACAATGATTCTTAAAACAATATTTTACAAAACTATTTTTAAAAATAATTCTAAAAGTGCTAAGTATTAATTTTCTCCTTTCATGTTAATTATATTATTATAGTTCGACAAATGTAGATTTTCTTATAAATAATTAAAATCGAAGTGTTTTTTTAAGTAGTTTTAAAAAGACTAGTGAGTATACACGTGACATGAGAATAAATAAAAAATAAAAAATAATTTTATTTTTGTAAGATCCATATTCATATTCAGACTTAAATAGAAATAACAATATTATGAATTATATATAAAACCAAATTAAAGGAAGGATTGTAATGATATATAAATAGCATTACATTTTTTTTCATATCAAATTTTATGATAATAAAATTATTTTTTAATGAATTTTTCTTAGGTTAAAAAAATGAATACTATCTTTATTCATATACATTTACAAAAAATTTGTACTAAATTTGAGATTTTAGATAATTATTTCATCATGATGAGTCCAAAACTCATCTATTTTGTAAGACCATTTTTTTTCATTTTTTGAAGTCATGTTAAATTTAATGTAAAATTATGAATCTTCACTATATTTGTGTTTTCTTGCATTGTTTTAATGCAAAAGAAGCAAAACTAGGCAAGAAAGCAAAGAAAATGGTTAAGGCAGAGGTAATACATAATGTCATGACAATATTCCAACATTTTCACTTATTAAAAGTTCAAGGCAACCAAACAGGCGTATAAATGTGACATTCACAACTTTGTCGCGACATAATTTGTGAAGAAATTAGAAAGAGTTTGTCACGACAATCTACAACTCTATCGCGACATAGTTAAAGCAGAAGATAGTATAGAATGTCACGACACTTGAATTTCGTGTACACGTGAAATCCACACTGCATTTAATTTCACGAATTCGGTGACAATCGGATTTTCATTTATCGTGGTGATGGGGTGTCCAAAGGACTCTCGGGTAAGAGATTATTTACGAAAATCTCGGAAGTTGGGAAATGACTTGAGTTGAGTTCATGGGATATAAATTGAACTTGAACGGAGACGAAATAAATCACTTTGGGCCAGAATCGGACCCGAACGAGGGTGGACACGTGGCACGACGTGGGCTACACATCCAACTTAAACTTAAGTTGGGACAAAAGAGGAATTAGGGCAAAAAGAGCCCATTTTCCTGGTTTGATAAAGAGAGAAAGGAGAAGAGAGAAAGAGGAGAGCCAAGGCTTCCTCCCAAGATCTACGGAGTTCCTTTTGTCAGTTTTCGTCAGGCTAAGAACAAAAGTTCATGGCATTGACGAAGGGTACGCGATGGTACCTGGAAAGGGGGATTTCGCCGAAGATCCAAGAGGGGAGATTTCGGGAAATCGAAGTTGTCGGGTTAGGAGGTGTAAACCCCCACATGTCTAAACTATCCACCTTCATCTAATTGGCTTTGTTTGTAAATCACTGTGATCCATTTACATTCTAAAATAAAATTATAAGAATAAATAAGTATGAAGGTTATGAATAATAAAAGGGAAACATAAATGTTTTTAGGTCAAAATAACATTAAAATGAGCCTGAACCCCGAAAACCTAGGTAGTCATATAGATCAAATCGAGGTGGTTAGTGGCAAAAAACCGCACTTTAAGAAAAACCAAAACATCCCATGAACAATGAATTTCAGGTTGTTGTATGTAAAACCCATTTTCACACCTTTTCCCTCATTTTTTTTTCTTTCACTTCACTCTCACCCCACACCCCTTTGAACCCTAGGGATCATTGGAGAGGAAGAAAGGAAGGACGAACTAGAAGATTAAAGGGCAGAGTCGAGATCAAAGCTCAAGATCCCCGATAAACTGGATTTAAGGTAGAGATTTTCTCCCATTCACTTACATTGGAGGCTAGGCATTTTATATACAGGCCGTTTTGGGTTATATATGTTATACATTTATGCTAGGAAATCATTCTCTTAGTCTTTTGCAACATTACATGTTTAAACAAAAGGTTGAATACCCATGAAATCCCTTTTCTTGGCTTAAAAAAATCCAAGTATTTGAGAATGATGGATTTCCTTCTTGAATGTGCTTCTTTTGTGATTGATTTGTAAATCATAGTGATTTATGTTGAGTAGCAAAATAAAGTAGTTCCGATCTCTTGTATTTTCCTATTTGTTGATTGGAATTGCCTTAAAATGGAATTGTGGATTTTGGGAATAATTGTTTGTAAATTGGGGATTTATGAAATCATGGATTAGGGGTGGTAATTGTGGATAGGATATGTACTTGTAGGTTTTGTTGGAATGAACATGAATGAGAGGTTCCTTGGAAGGATGCTCAATTCATTCTCAAGAGGTTCATTGTAAGGATGCTTGAGAAATAAGCTACTAAGTGTCGAGGAGAGGTCTGGAAGGATGCTTCCAATTATTCCTCAAGAGGCCCTTGTAAGGATGCTTGAGAAATACTACTAGGATGAGTGAGAAACACTGGTGGTGCCTGACCAGTACCCCGTGGACGCCCCACGTCCCGCCTCTACTAGCCATCTACACATGTCAAATGGCGCTTAATTCAACATGCATTCCAAGGCACAAACACAAATTAGACACTATTCATACACAGAAAACATTTCATACACAATGTCCTTGCATTTATAGGTAATGCAAGACATAATTTCATTTTATTAAATCATTTTCAACAACAAAAATTTCATTTTTTTTTTTACAAAATTTTATTTCATTTCATTTTATTTTATTTTATTTTATTTTATTTCATTTTCTCTCATTCCTTCATGCTACTGGAAAACAAGCTACCCAAAAAATACGTTATTATTATTATTATTATTATTATTATTATTATTATTATAATTTTCTCATTTTCCAATAAATCAAATAAATTTATTAAAATTTATTTTTATTCATTTCTCTTCGCTTTACATTAATCAGAAAACTAAAAATAATTCCTCTCCTCATCATTTTTTTATTTCCATCGTAGCCTTCTTGCTACTCCATACATGCAAGAGCTTGAACACCCGAGAATTACTATGACTTCAAAATTTTCAAGAGTTAATTATAACTCTTTTCTTGTGGCAAAACTCCGACCAGTCTTCATCTTTTCACAACAAAATCAGTTTATGTTCAACATAATCCTCAAACACCTAAGGTTATATTTCTCGGCCCTAGTGTTCAACGTTTTCCTTTCCTATGCTATTCACCGAGCATACGATTCACACAACACATTCCACATACGACCACACAATTCACATAACAATCAACATGTTATACATATCATCACACATACATTGCAACAATCACACAATCACTTAAAACACAATGCATGTAGTGTTCTAATTCTGTCCCGTGATTGTCTAGGTAATCGCATACCTAACTCTACACCGAGCTACCAAGTGGTGATGTCCATACACCACATGACCATGGCCTAAGCCCAAGTCCCCAAGCCCTGTGTACTTCAGGTATTTAAGCCCGATACCTACGCCGTGAAGCTGGTATCAGATTTCAAGCGCCAGGTAATCCTAACCAGGCACTACACTACAACTGCATATCCTAGGCCCATGCCCAGCACGCTACATGTAATCGTATACCTTAGCTCTGATACCATGCTGTGAAGCTGGTATCAAGACTAAACTTATGGATACCCAAACCCAAGATCCCTAGGTAATCGTTTACCTAAGCTCTAATACCAAGCTGTGAAGCTGGTATCAGGACTACACTTATAACTACACCCACCGAGCTCCCAAGGTATTCGTATACCTAAGCTCTGATACCAAGCTGTGACACCCCATTTCCCGGGGGTCCGTTGACAACCCGTCAACCCGCGGAATACTCGTGGATGTCGGGTAACCCGACACCATTCACGAAAATCGGGCAGAGTCTCCTTTGTACGGGGAGCTCTACCCAAATACAAAACCTGTCCCAATCAACATCAGAAGATATATACATGAGTAAAATGGCCACTTGGGCCCATAAACCAATACTCATCCAAATAAATCCCAACTATATACAATAGTTTCACGAGGTAATAAATTATCCTCATACAACATATATCAAACTTATAGAGTTCTAATACATGTGTACATAACAAAACCAAAGCCACAACCCGGCTTTCTCTCTAACCCACTTCAGATGAGCCGTCTCCTAACTACCCTGCACCGAAAAATATGTTCCCTCGATGTGGTGAGCTAATGCCCGCAGGAATAACCCTAAATGGTTACTTCCCCACCTAAGTGCATATGCAATGTCTAATTTAAACATTCAAGCAAATTGATCCTACTTGAATGTCTAAATGACTAACCCATGTCCTAAGTCCTCATCGACTCCTCACACCCTAAGCCATGTGTATGAGAAAAATATCAAGCTTTCAAAACAAAACTCGTTTGTTCTTGAAAATATACCACCTAATGTCGGTAAAATATGGATCATCTCCTCCGAGTATGACTGTGTTGAGAACTTCCCGAAACAAAGCCATGGTCCCTATCTCGAATGATCCGTTGGACCGTCCCCCAACCCCATTCTCCGTAAAATCATCCCGTGAAATCTTCAACCATGCTCGCTTTCGTAAAATTCAGTGCCTTCATGCACACACCTACTTCTAGGTTACCCCGGTGCATATGAAATGCAGTATGTCATTTCAACACTTTTCATACAACACATGCCAATACATTATTATGCATACATTGACATATAATAATTCATAACAACATGTTATATTAATTCTCAATCAATTACACCAAAAATTAGCTCACATGGGCTAATTAACAAACACGAGCAATTCAATTTGAATTACTCAACCCAAACACATTTTCCCACAAAATATATTTCATAAACACTATTCACATGAACAGTAAAACCCTCGGGTTACTGTTCACGACCAATCACCCCACGTCGGTTCCACTTTGTGAACCCGAATTCCATAGCCATTTCCGACCTTATACACACCATAATCATGAATTGATTGATTAAACCATATACTAGTAGCCCAAACAGTCCGTGGACTGTCATGCATCGCTTCAAATAGGTCTATACCTTAAATACTGTCCCAAGTTTTGGGGGATCGACCAACGGCTGCTCATGCCTTAACCAATCAAACATTAGAAAACACTTAAACAAAGTGTAACTTCAAGTAGGATAAAACCCCTACCTCACGGAGTTTGTCGAAACTCCAAGAAACCGGAGCCCACACATTGCCCTCGCCGCGTAGAACGACTTTCCTTCTTGCTCCGAAGAAATCCGACGGTCGGATTAGCCAGAAATCTAGAGAGAAGTCCCTTACTCTCTCACTAGAAAAAGCAAAACTAGCACGTATCCCCTTTCCACATTCTGCACGTTTTGGTTCTTTTTGAGGGAGATGACACTATTCAATTTTCTTGTCTTATTATCATTTAAACAATCCCAAAAATGCCATATATGTCCCCAAGCTTGGATTTTTGACATTTGGCACTATCTCGGTCTTTCATTTCCATCATTTCTCTACTCATGCAACATGTATCACATGAGTATATGTTATATGTGACTTTTGTCACATCAAATTTCATTTTACGGCACCCGATACTCGATGCCTCGAAAAATGTGTAAATTCGATCGTTTAGAATTCAATAAACCCGACGTGGTAGCTAGATTTTGTGAGACGATTCCAACAGTGAAATCTGTTTTGTCATCTGAGATCTATAAAAAATTTGGATTTTTACCGAAATTACAATTTTGCCTTTTTTCGAGAAAATTCGATTTTCTCGGGGTTTCACAGAGCGACACATGGCAAACCATGTGTCACAATGCATGGCAAAGGTCTATGCAATGTAGGATGACATGGCAAGGCGGTAAAGACACATGGCATGCCAGCAGGTCAACATGCATGGCACATTTGAAGGCTATATATGGAGTTGTTCGTATAAGCAGGGAGGGGCAAGAAGGAAGAGGAAGGAAAAAGGGAAAGGGAGGAAAGGAAAAAGAGAAAGGGAGGAAAGGAAAAAAGAAAGGGAGAAAAAGAAAAGATAAAGGGAAGAAATAAGAGAAAAGGAAAGAAGAAAAGAGAAGAAAAAGAAGGAAGAAAGAAAAGGAAGAGATGAAAAGGAAAGAGAAAAGGAAAGAGGTCGATAGTGAGCGTAATTCGATGGCAAGAACCCGAACTCCGTGCTACAAGAGGTAGGTTTCCTACTTCAAAGTTAGTTTACGCCTAGGGGCCACGTAATGGCCTAATGGTTTCGCCCCACCCCCGGCGAATTTAAGATGTGTGTCGGTTGTTGCTGTGTGACTCGCCAAAGACCGCCATTGGGTTTCGACTATCCGAGACCAAACACCGTGTTCTGGGATGGCAAAATCTCGAGCATAAAGGAAAACGGTGTGCCCAAATTTCCGCACACCCTTGTGAATCGGCCGCATCAACTTCAGACGGTCATAACTTTTTCGTCCGAACTCTGATTCGCGCGTTCTTAGACTCTACAGAAATCTCGTTGAGTCTAGAATTTAATAAGATAAAGTGCTCCACCAAAAAGTGGGCTGAACATTGGGCTAGGTCACGGACATTTGAGGAATGGTCTATTCTGGTTTCCAGAACTTATGTTTTCGGAATCGGTTTGTATCTGAAATGCTTGGGGCTGCGTCTAGCCTGAGCAGGGAATTGTGTGTTGAATTTTTTGTGTGGTATTGACACAAGATGGACTTTATGGACTAAGTCCATATTATTTTCGAGGCCAAGTCTGCCCGGATTTATGCCCGAATGAAGCAATGTGTTATTGCAATAAATTGAATAACATGCTGAATATGTGAAATTATTTTATAAAATGGAAATAATGATATGTATTAAATATAATTTATCCATGACACTTGACATGTAGTGTAATAGATATGTTGCATGTGACACGTAGCGTACAAGTAGGCATGAAATGGCATGCAATGACATATGCATTGCATTTATGCACGGGACATCACGCTGAGCCTGGGTGTGAGTGCATGGTCAGTTCACTCTATGTTTGCGTTAGACCATGGTAAATCGACACCATGTTTGGTGTTTGATGGTGGGCTCGATATTTTGGACTACATCCAATGGAGTCTCACGGGTGCATTTCAAATGTTTTTGAATAAAACAGCTTTTCGGAGATTGTCCAATGTTTTTGAATAAAACGTTTATCGGAGACTGTCCATTGTTTTTGAATAGAACAATTTATCGGAGAATGTCCAATGCTTTTAAAATAAAGCGGGTTATTCCGAGACTGGCCCACCTGCTTTTGAATAAAATGTTTTTATCTGAGATTGTCTAATGTTTTGAATAAAACGTTTATCTCGAGACTATCCAATCGCTTTTTAATAGAACAGCCATTCTGAGATTGTCCAATGCTTTTGAATAAAGCGAATATTTAGACTCCATTCACTATTTTTGTTAAAATAGAATGTTGTATAGGCGTACGGTGTCCTACGGTGAGAACCCGGAAATCCGTGGCCCGCAAATGCATAACACACAGTATTGGGTAAGGAAATAAGTAGGCATTGGGGGTATCCAATGTGTCTAGAATTACAAAACATAAGGCTTTTGTTTTGGAAAAAGGGTCAAGGGCGGGACGCCCTTGACAATTTTTCACACTTGGCATATGGTGTGAGGGAGTCTGAGGACTTCGTGGATTTGAGTCATGAGGGGCATATCAGATTCATGACATGTGTATCTGTACAACAGAGTATAGGTACTGAATGCGTGTGATTGTATGTATTGGCATTGCATGTTGCTCTTAGGTGGGGAGTAGCCTTAGTAGGAGATATATCTACCGGGCTTTGCCTACCCTCGGGTTGCTAGACCACCCTTCTGTGTACATTAAGAAGATCCAAGGCCGTCGAGGCCGTGAGTAATGGGTTAGCTACCGGTTACGGCCTTGAGAAGTATTTTTTGTAAATATATTAGGAACGTTCTAGTTTTA